>JAQFYB010000386.1:0-57568 GCA_034694085.1 Pogonognathellus longicornis
GCCAGAAAGCTAGATTCGTGCTTTTATAAATGGGAATTCCGTCGATATTAATATAAAGCTTGATTTCAGATGGTAATGTCTTGAAATTAGCTAACTGTTTTTCCAAAGACACACGTAACCCAATATGTATGTATTGACCTGGAGGAATATCTTGTATTTTGTAAATTGTAGGTGTTTTCAGTAGGGTACGTGAGTCACTAGGAAACGAATCAAAACACTGATGTTTTTTAAGAATTTGTAGGAGTTCTGTTGTTGCTGATAAAGTAATATTATTAGTTACAGACCAGTGTCTAATGTCTTTTAAAATATGTTCGACATCCCCTAAACTTGAGGAATGAATTGAAGAGGCACCTGAATGATTTATATTTAATGGTAGCACGTACTGCTGATTTACCTGGTCAGTTGAATCTAATAATGGAAGTGGCAGATTGTCACAAACACTGTCGCATTCTAAAGTTTTTTGTATTTCTGACGCTGTGGGCAAAGATTTGTTGGAAACAAATTTGTTGGTAATTGTTTTAATTACTCTTCTTTTATGACGATCCGAAATGTTGACTTTCTTCATTTTTAATATCGTTACATCTTAAATGTACTCGGAACATCATTTAACAATAAGCGCGGTAATGAAAGCAAATAATGTGACAGCTTAACTGGCCAATTGCATGTCAAGTCGCGATTTCACTGCGAAAAATGCGCTAAATTACCACCAGCTCAAACACTCATACATATACGCGCTACTTACTAGCGTTGAAATAGCAGGGTTATCGCTGATAGAAAAATCTGCATGAAAGTAAGACAGCTATATAGTTGCGATTAAGAACCGTTTAATCGCTGTTCAATTTGTGTCTACGAAATCCATGCTATTCCCCTACTAAAACCTAGCCTATTAGCTGCTTCAGCCAACTGCGAATTGCTAGCGAAATATCGTAACGAATCCGACCAGCGATTTGCTGTTCGGGAAGTATAGACATAAAATAGGATGAATGAAAACATTTTCTTTTTAATTTTTCTATTTACTACATGTGTTTTATATAATCGAATATTATGATTAAACGAGTTCAAATGTTTCTGTTATGATTACAGTGCATAGGTATGTATTATTACGAGTTTTACTATACACTGTGTTATTGATATCAACTGTTTAAATTGACTTTCTGTATAGTCACAACAATTTTCTCATTTCTTTTCACATGCACAGAAGTTTTCCCTTTTATTATGTGAAACTTAGAAGGGAAATATTTGGCGTTTATTGCTCGACAAGTGTGTCAGTATCAGTTTCGTCTTTTGACATTTGAGTACAAAGCTATGGTTGTGTATCTAAAATATGATCTCTGGCTCGCTGTTGTGAGTAAGTGCATGGTTGTGCGTGGTTGTAAATTAGCAACAAAAAATTCAGCCTAGGGATGGGTAATAACAGGGAAAGAGCAAAGGCAGGCAGACCAACACTGACACATGGAATTATTCCCATTGCTATTGCTGTTTTCTGAAATGGTGCAGATTGCAGTGTGCACATTGTAGTTTATGTGTGTCTATCAATAAATAACTCAAGCGTGGAGATCATACTCAGCAGACATAAAATATTCATAGCACACAGTGTAGAAAGTATAGAGTAGTCGGGAATGACAGAGTACGAGAATTCGCACTCGGTCCCCTGCCAAAAGCTGACACTTTCTTTATGCTCCTCTCTCTCTCTCTCTGTCTCTCTAGTCATAACGAATGCCCATTCTTCTTACTTCATCTTTTCTAACAGCTTTCAAACGTTTATAAACATTCACTTCAATGACTAATGCAACTTTGCGATGTGTTCTCTGAAACTCTCAATCCAACTATTTAAACTAGAAACATTTCGGAAAAGATAAGCTCTCAACTAATTATCTACACAAAAGATCCAAATTACTTGCGAACTCACAACACACAAGCTACGAATTCGACGCTTTGTTTGTATTCCTTTGCCACTGAAGGATGACAGAGATAAACTCTGCGAATATATGCTAACGGAATCCGTCTAGTCATTTAATTTGCCTGATTGTGGATGGCATCGTGGATGCACTGCGGTTTCCGTGGAATCTGAAGCAATAACAAAGTAACATGTATCTGTGCATGCTGTCTCCTTATGCCATGTGAAGTAATAAATGTGACTACACTACACAACCACCTCCTACAATACACAGCTCAAGTGACACATATTCCCCACTATTTACAACTTGGAAACTATCAAAGGAATACATATTTGTGTTTGCTTAATAACCACACATAATGTTTGCGTATGCACCCACAACTATAGCTTAACAATGGAAACACACACACAATACTTACAAAGATAAATTATAGCATTATGTAGGATAATAGATTACGAGAATAAGCAGCATTGAATAAGCTAATATCGTATATCATTTAATTCATTGTAGTGCCGCAGATATTTAGAATATTTTCAAGCTGCTTTAAATGATAACGACACCCGGAATGGGTCACTGAATTCTGTAGCCACTTGCTTTATGTGAATCCCATGCACGAGATGAATAAACTATATAAGTACTATAGTACTTAACTACATACGTGAATACCAATTCAGAATTCCCCACAACAGTGTAGTGTAGGAACACCCTGTCTCACTACAAACACAACACAACTTTTTCCTATTCCCTTACTTCTTCTTAACTCCTAAGAACCTACTACTCCTTCCTCGACACAATCATGGCCATAAATATTTAAATAAGTGCAATAATGTGGAGACAGTCAAGTCTCCACAATTCCATCACATGTATAGTAATAATAGATACATGGAGAAACCCCGCCCTTTGTAAAACGTATTTAGAAAATTAATTTGAAACCAAGTCACAAAGTTATTTGAGTCTACCTTAGTTTCTTGGTTTAGCTGTGTAATTAGAATTTAAGTATTAATCGATTATGACATTATTTCCATGTTGAAAACTTTCAGATTTGCAAGTACTTAGCTAAGTTAAGGTTTTGCCACTTAGATTTGAGTTGGTGCATATGTGAGTTGAATATCTATTGCTTGTGTATTGTGTGTAAGTTCCTTAAACCGACGACGGAATTTAAATGTTTAACATAAAACTGCCATCAACACAATGAATGTTTTAGCGTACTTACAAACACAATGACTCCACTTTACTCAGCTTAAAACATATCAACATATTATCTTCTTTTACAAACTCGGTTATAACTACAACAGACTGAAAACACTAGTTGATAAATACTGCATGTACATTTATAGTTGTAGGATAGGATATGAAACGTGTTTCTTTACAAAGATATAATAATATGATATAATATAATCATGTTGATTACATAAGTAGTAGAATAAGTAGGAAAGTACAACTTATGCAGCGAAAGACCTCTCTATTAGCACTCATTAAAGTTTCATATAACCCGAGTCAACAGTAAATAGTTTTGACACACAAAGATTGCTTCATGTTTTGTTTATACCATTCATTCATTCAGATTCAGGTACACCACTGTGCAATCTCCATCCTTCGTTACAAAAGTAACAATGCGGGAGCAAATAATGTACACACAGTTCTGAATGAATTGACGTCATCACTTATCAGACATTAATGCAATACTAGGTGGGATTAATTTACTGTGTATTTCGATACTAATTCGGCGCTTAAAGGGTGTCATGTTTCCTGTATCAAATTGCTGCGAAAGATAATAGTGTTACAATTCCAATTACTACGACTACAACTTCTCAGCAGCATATGACCATGATGATTTAGTGTAGGATATTGCCAAGTTTCAATGCAAAAATCATGCATGGCACACAGATGAACATTAGTCAGCCAAGTCACCATTCATCTATGTATAACTAATTGCTTTAAATGTAAAGTAAACACGCTAATTAATTGTACGAGCACACTCATATTACACTAAGGAGTATACGCATGAAGCTGTATATGCATTAGAGGTGAGTATACACCAAGTAATTACATTACTTACTGCAGTATACGATAGAAGAATATACCTTAGATGTTTAAGTGATTACAATAATTAGCTGCGCATTCTCGTCCACACTACAACTACCTACATGTCTAGCCAATTACTCATTTTCTATATGCTCACTTCAAAGTATTTGAAAAAATCAACCTTATTAAACCGTGCTGCCTGAAAGCGCTCCAATTAATTAATGCATTAATTACCTACAGTTATCGTATGGTACAATGCAGAAATTTGACTCCAACTCAAAGCGAGCATGAAATTTTCCCAATTTTCCATATACTCAACTTATTTCTGTCCACTCAACCCGGAATTCTTTAACATACATACCTAGTGCATGTTTTAGTTGTAGGTACACATACAAAATGCAAGTCAAATGCAATTTGACGCATTTTTAAAATAAACAAGTTAAAATGACAGTTGTAAATGCAATTATAGGTAGATCCATGCCCAACGAAATGTTGAACCAATTAAAATAAATTGCTAGGTAATAACAATATTTTCAGGAGAAAACAAGCAGTACGACGTATACTCAATTGAAAAATTGGAAATCCATAATTTAAGTTGTACGGTTAAAGTTAGGTAGTTAAAGACATTTTGTGTATATGTATTCATGGAGCGAATTCAGTTGTGATTGTAAGGTGGATTTGTGTATTTCATCGGATTGTGGCAAACAACTCGAGAATATATTCCCTGGAGGATTTTTTGTTTGAGTCAATAATATGAAGCACTGACCAGGTGAATGTGCAGCCGAACAATTTCAGTGGAATACTAACAAGTTAGGCTACAGAAGAATAATGCATTTATGGGAGAGGGTTGGTTGGAGCATAGGAACATAACACGCAAATGTAAATGTATTATTCATTCTTATTCTTCACTTGTCAAGGTGCCGTAACGTTATTGTGTGAATCGGAACCTTTCGCTCGATATTCAACCCGAAAGGTCATCCTGAACTGATTTAATTATTTAGAACCATACACAGTACATACATCTGTGCATACTTTATCTGTGAATCTATAAATCCATATTGTATCTTGGCCATCATTTTTAAATAATGAAACAAGTCGCGTAAAATCACTTCAATCAAAATGAATATCTAATGACGAAATCAATAGCTCACAGCTTTTATAATTACTACAGTCGGTGTTTGTACACGTGTGTGTACAAAAATTGCAAGTATCATTCTCTCGCGAAGACTATGTAGCTAATGTCAGTTGTTTCTTTATGACATTGACTCACTGAAGCAATAAATACATTTGTTAGCTAAGAGTGTAACTATTTGCAAACAAACCCTCCCAAAAAATGTGTATTCGAGTGACTCAAGTTACATAAAGAAATCTCATATTATTATTTATTATGCACACATAGTAACCGAGTGGAATCTATACACACATATTGTACATGTAACATCATCCAACCAAATATCTTGGTGATGAGTTAAAGTCAAGCTATGTCATTCATGTCTTTTGCATTTTGTGAGAGTATCTCTTCTCCACGAATCAGTTTGGGAATGTCCTTATGAGATTCCATTTGGAAGTAATAATTTACAGTGCAAATAGTGAAACGACGTTTACTGGATAGTGTCAGCATAAAATGACATAAATATTGGCATAGTATCCGATAATAAGATAAGCAAAGATTAGACATGGAGGAGAAATGATATCATCCATCATAAAACATTTCTGAGCTGTATTATGCGTCCAAAAGATGTGAGAGCGTGAACATGTTCTTTTCTTGTGAGTGAATTGAGCCAGGCCAGGCCAGAGCCAGACCAACAACGTGCGTACCTACGTAGCGTGATAATAAATTACAAGTCTTTCCTATTCCTTGCAAAAAGTCATAGGCTGCAATTTCCATAGATGCTAATTTCATTCCATTTTATGCCCTACTTTCCTACTGCAGATAATTATATGTGCTAACATACTCCTCTACATACGTAATGTAGTCTCGTTGTGAAGAATGTTTAATGTTTAGCGTTCTCTAGTTAACTTGTGAATAGCAAACATTACAAGGCTATCCATTTATTCTAATGAATAGCTAATAGCCAGTCAGTCACCTAGCAGTAGCTCTGTCTAATGTGTTATGTGTTCAAGCACCACAATCTGCAATATTCGCAGAGTGCCAGGACCTAGTCGTGTGTAATAATAAAACACGTACAATAGGTGAGTATCCAATATGAGTTCAAATGAGTGTTATATAGGTAGCCTGGTTAGCAGTTGGTTAGCTGGCCATTGCATTTTCATTTGTACAGTGTGTACAGACAAGTACATGTACTTACATAAGCACGGATGGAATGATATTGCATGTTGTAGCAGCTCAGCAATTTAGCCTAATACGCTCTACTACATTGAAATGCTGAAGTGTAATAATTTGTAATGTATAGCTATGTAACTGCATGTGGGTGGATTGGATAGACAGAGTTGGAATGGAGAGGAATATAACTTAATTATTAACAAAAGAACGGTTTCATTTGCATGAAATGAAGAGCAACTGAGCAAAGTGGAAATCAAAGTAATTTATTAGTTTAGTATATACACACTTGTGCTGATTAATTATGACACCGCTTCCTCATAATGGAGCCCAGATTGAATTAAGAAAGATTTCCATTAAAGATAATTGGAAATAGCACTGACAAGGAAGGAGTATAGGAGAGTTGTGTATGTGAATTGTATGTAGAAGCGACTGAAAGGGAAGTAATCACAAATTATACGTGTGCATATTATTCCTGGTGCTGAAGACGATGTAGTTGTTGTAAATCTCCTCGGTTCCATTCCCTCATAAATAAATACAGTAGATATAGTAGTGGCTCTTCAAAACAGAACGTGGAAATGAATTACAATTAAGGACAGTATAATGCACATCAGGCTGGTGGTTGTACTGAATCTGGAATGAAAGCGGTTATCATCATGAAATGATCTGATGAAAAGACCTTTTAGAATAGAAAACAACGCCACCATTGACTCTAAACTCGTCATTGAATATTCCATTCACAATCTAATTTTTCTTTCTCTGCTTCAATGTCCTCATCCTTATGCACAACTACTATTACACACAAAACGTTTGCTCGACACAAAAAAAGATCTCTGTGATTTACGTTATGCTGCCACTTCTTTTTTTTTAGCTCCGCTCAAGTTTGCATTGGCAGATGTAGAAAAGTTTTTTTGCGATAAGGCGCAGCTCATTGCATACCAATTTCCATCCGACTCTCATAATCACATTGCCCGTTATGTAGCTGGTAGGAGCAAGGAGATGTAGTATTCTGATTCGTTTTTGACTTCTAATTCAATTTTCCTATCCGTCCATCCAGTCTGAAATCTAACGATGGATTGTTTTTCATTCTCATCTCATGTTTGCGATATACACAGCTATAACACTAACACTTTTATACATACAACTGCGAAACACACAGGCAAATCGTGGGAGCCATAATAGCAATAATAATATATTGTGCTTGATAATCATAGTCACCCTAGTAGTGAAAAACTCTAATAAACAGCTTGGCGTATACTCAGAACGAAAAGCTGCTATGGAAGTGTTTCTTTTACAAAAGCAGTCAGTCAGAGTCTACAAATTAGCGTGGAGTGTATTGCACAGAGATAGACGCAATGGCATAGAGAACGTAGTAGTGCGGATCTCATTTCCTTTACTCCGTCACGAAATAAACAATCATAGAAAACTGTTAACTACCATTTCATTTCACTAGTGCTCTATCATTTATCCGAATGGCTTCCAATGTAAAATAAATTATAATGAGTAGCAAACTCTATTTCATTCCAGCAGCGTAGTGCTGTAACTTAGCAGCATTGATATAATGCATTTATAACGCAATAGAAATAATGTGTAGCCAGTTAGCTAGCAACTTGATGGATTTCGCTGGAGAGAGCTTACGATGTTAGTTTTAGTGATGGGAGCTACTTTTGGGCAAATTAACTTCCTTCGTTAAATATCGCTAATACAAAGACTAGAAGTAGCTACGTATTTTACTAGTGCTTTGTGTGCAGCACACTGAGTGAGTAGACTCAAGAAAGACACATGCTTCGATGTCGATCCATGCCACGACTATATAGCACATATTATGTATGCGATAGCAGCCCAAGTAAAATTACATTGAAAAGTGTAGGTTGATATAGAATGAAAATTTTTCTAAAAGATATGCATGTAAATTGAGTAGAAGACGTGACATGGCATGGCAATATCGCATATAGATAAATAACACGAATAGATTAGAATCTGACACAGGATCATAGACGTACAATATGCAGATATGCATGCAATGTCATGAAAGCAAGTCCAATACAAATGGAATTTTGAGAAGACACATAATATATAGGAGGAGGAAGCCGTATGCATACAGTTGGTAACGTCTGTTCTCTTGGCTCGTTAATTTCAATTCTACCTCATCTCAATTTCTTCTCATTTCTCCCTCTTTTTTATTCCGAGTGAAACTTGTGTCAGTGTCACACAGTGTGTTTCCTTTGCTTCACAGTCACCTCACCGCACCGAGATTATGAAAAATTGAGATTTAAGCACGTAAAGGTAAAATTGCTTCCTCCTTCCCGAGTTAATGGAATAGTTCTTCTCGAATCTACTCACCTCGGCACACTCATACACCTAATTTACTTCTTTTCAGCTTTCTTTAATTGTCTCACTTCTTTCACGGATTGTTCCCCCAGGAATTCCCGCTCAGATGGGTTTATTAATATTGATTCAATGAATGCAAATCATATAACAGCCACAGCCAAGTGTTTCATATACATCACAATGAAAATATCTAAATGCACTGTAGCACTCGTCGTTCAGCAACATATTTTACAACTCACTGCCAACATCAAATATTAGTCCATATTTCAAGTGGTGTAACTGTTTGCTTATGGTCTTTGCTCTTGTGGCGTAGTATTCGGAGCAGAACAACCATCGCAGTATTTTACTAAATCTATCACGCTATATGAACGAATCTATGCTCTGCTATATGTTGTAGGCTTTTTTATACGTAGATATTATATGCTAACCTGATACTGGACTATGCACTCAATACGGGTCTACGAGCTAGTGGTAGTTCTGTTTTACTATTATGGCAAAATCGTTCTTTGCTTTTGCAACTGTGACCGATGTAATATGATGATCTTTTATTGGCAATAGGGCACATGTAATGACATAGCAAACTGCCGCATTAAATATTACCTTGTGCTACACTCAAGTGTCCTATAGGTATTACAGTACCTAATTACGCAACATTCCCAAGTGTCTAGCTATATGTCTGAATAGATTCAAATGCTTGAGTCGATTTGAGAGGAATATGTACATTAACATACCAAAGAACTATAATATTTCTAATGTAACAGCTCATTTCAACATTAATTCATTTTCTAGACGAACGTTAAATGTTTCGTATCATCATTGTGTTTAGTTAGAGTAATTCCATCTGAGCTATTATTGCCGGTATAGCAGCACCGTATTCAGGAGCTCCTGGCGTTTATAAAAAAATTGATTTATTTAGGTCGATTGCCCATTACATTGAATTTCAAACCGGCTTTCAAGTAGGTATACAAACCCGATTACTACTACATAGCATCTGCAGCCAATGCTAAAAATCGGAAAAAATAATGTTTTTCTTGCAAAAGTTGACCACGAAGTAACGAGATTTTTTATTTCTTGTATTCACATTCAATATTTTACATTTTATTATTCTTTCAAGGATATACTCTATGAGTATGCTTTATATCTACGATCATATCTTTCTAAATGCTGAAATATTCCAGAATGAAGTCATACGACTGTTAATATTGAAGTTGCGACGTTGCAAATCTAGACGGGATTTAGAAATGAAATAAACCGGAAATTGTCTTTCATGCTGACGTTGGAGACGGAGGTTTTTCCCCATTTGCTATTGAATTTATTTGCATGACCAAAGATTGCAGAAAAAATTTAGTTATACATGAATACATCTAAATATATCGTGTAAGCCATAGACGTTTGAATTGTTTAGATAGCTTTATGTAGGATGACCTAAAATTGAAGTGGAAGTCGAAAGTCTTCCTGTATTAGGTAGGATTTTGAACAGTAGCTATATTCACAAAAATAAATAAATATGTTTTCCGTACAATCTTTTCCTTCCTGTTATGTAAGGTAATCTGCCAGAGTTAAATCTGTTTATTTACTCGCGAAACACCATCCGCCTAGTTTACAACTCATCTGAACTTCATTTACGACTCACACTTTCAATTTATGGTTTCTAACTACTACTCTCAGAATTACAGGAGCGACAATCGCCCATCAGCACTAAGACTAGGCAGAAAATTATTTATAGATTATGAATCTATGAATATAATGTTCATTTAACAGATACACACATAAATATTAAACAGACATAACTCTGTTCATAAAAAATGTGAGAAACCTCATCAGATTCCTTCCTCTGTTTTATTATTTATGCATATATGCAGATTATACTCAGCCATGAAATTATGTTAGGATTAAAAAAGTAATAAAATCCAGCTACCTTTTTTCTCTCATAAGGAAAAATTGCTTTAAATTCAAAAAGTGTCAACATTAAATATTAAATAATCTCCAAGTCTAATATGCCATGCAAATTTTCTTCACGTAAGCCTATCCATCTGGATTGACAAGTGAAATGCATTAATGTAGTGTAGTGTGTAGCCAGGTAGTTACATAGCAATGTATCAAATTGCATTAAGGAATCTGATCTACTGGTGATGTAATTCATATGCATATGGTTGAAAATATAAATTGAAATACGATATCCATCATTACGGAGTGCGTGTATAAGCAAGAGAAGACAACATCCGATCCACGTGTCCCTTCATCGCTTTAACCAAATAAAAATTCTATCTACTATGTAACCATAACCCAGTTACAATGCCATGTCATATACAGCTATAGGTGCTTAAAAAGATCACATCACTTGCACACACATGCATCAGCATATTGCGCCCATGTTCATAACACATATACTACAGCACAGTATTTTGTAAGCGAGTAGGTTTGACTAATAAGAAGCAAGTAGTGTATTACTGTAAAGCTGCATGAAATGCAAGACAGTGTGTTATGGATGCAGGAAAGACTGGTAATGTAGTCACTCTCTATTGTATGGGGCGATGATGTCGTATGTTTCCTCAAGCATAGTTTAATATTTTTATGCACAGTCGAATACTGGGATATCGAATAGCAGGTAAAGACATATACTTCACGTCATGTACATATTATACTACTCGGAAAATTGAGTTCCATTAAATACACTTAGCATTAAATTTCATCCATCATAAAACCTTCAGTCAAGCACTTACAACTTGCTACATAGATGCCTATGGTTAGCTCTGCAAGAATAAATTCAATATATCGAAAACGAATTGGGAATTTATATTAAACTTCCAAAGAATAAAGAGACAAGGAAAAACAATAAAAAATAAACAATTTTCCGCAGAACCGTTCAATACCCACCTCCTAGCTAGAGCTACCTGTACACAAATGCAGCAACAAGGCATCTGTCGTGTACAGAGCGATTGAGCATTCAGGTGAACCGTTTCTCTTTATATATTTACCGTTATTACCCTAAAACCTTTACTGTGCAATTGCGTTTATAGAGTTGCTGTACTTATATCTCTGCCATTAGTAGTAGTGCCCTACAAACGAAGTTTCAATGCATACAATAGGGCAACAGATATTTAGGCAATGCAATGCAATGGTGTATCGTCTTGTGTGCGATACATTCTGATAACAATTTCATGCACACGACGACTGAGTACATGTATTCATATACATATCACTAGGTATGTGTGTGTATAGGTCCTACAAACCCAAGCGATAACTATCTTCCATTTGAATCCAATGTGTTGCAGTGTGAATTGAAGAGAATATTTGATGCTCTAAGGTGAGCTTGTGAGTTTGTGCAAAGATATTGAAACATAATTCATGCTTACTAGCTATTGTAGATAAAAACAAGCACGAGCCTGAATGAATACATTTGGATCGTACTAGGAGTTTGTGCACACATGAGAAAAGAATTGGTAGATGGTCGTATATCGTGGAGTATATGTAGTTCGTATACACAGGAGTGCACAAAGCACAAGTAACACAAGCCCTAAGAAAACAAGCAAGGAAATAGAAAAAAGGTACAAGATGTGAGGTAAAGTAAGAGTTGCTTTTCTTCTTCCATCCTCACGCCCAGCTTATCTTTTGGAGTTGTCTTGGTTTGGCTAAATGAAAGGAATACACAGGGCAAAGCTAGGAGGTAACCTCAGTACTCACAATCAGAAGACGGAGTGCAGCAGAGTCTACGTAGACATAAATCCTTTAACTATGTACACGACTCACACAGCATAGTTATTCTGCAAAGGAGAAGCGACCAAGAGCACTGAGGCTACACTATACACACAGAGCAATGAGAGAGAGAGGGATCGACAAACTAAACTGATCTGTTCACCATCACTGTGAGCAAACAAGGTGGGCCTATGCTTCGTTCAGCGTTCAGATGATATTTTTAGACGTGCCGTTGCACACAATATCATTTTGCATTGGAAAAAAGTGGTATAGGAAAGTCATGCAATGCATATATCTGTAGTCGCTTACTGCACACGCGATAGCAAAAACGATGCATGGAGTTTCACTGTTTCACACTCTCTAGGAGGGCCTGTTTCCTATATGTACGTTGATGATATCTCGGCGTAGTATCTCTCTGCCCAACCAAATTCTCGTTTTCATGTTTTCCACCGCAACTACAGCAGGTACATTATTGCTACATGGATTCATTCATACGACTGCACAACAACTACTCCCAACAAATATACACAAACACAAAAAGACCTTACAACTACATTTCCGTAGCATCGCACATATAAATGTCACCTCTGGAACAAGTCTTCACCACTTCACTTTTCAAGTGATTCTTAGCTACAAATTGTGACTTGAGGACTTGAGTCTGCGCGACAAGATGAGATAACACAGGATGAAGTAATGGAATTAAGAGTGGAAATGTAGCACCTTTGTCTAATAACAAGTACCAGCACCATGCACACTACCAAACTACCCAACACACCGAACCTCTATAGCAGTACAAGCACATGCCATGCAGGGAGGAGAAGTCGAACAACCCACCGTTTCTGAGTACTTTGAGTACACCGTATGTCGTATGCCCACCTATGTCCTATGTCCCTGCACACATACACACCGCCACGTCATAGCCTAGAATATCACTACATAATATACGTAATACTTGTATTACATTATTACATGCACCAGTCGCTAAGTCTGTATATAAATTTAATAGATATAGACACGGAAGATGTGTATAGGATGAATGAGGCATGTTGGAAGTTTGGAACTGGAAGCAAGTCCCAGTCCCATCTCATGATGTAAGGTATCTATATTGCTACACATTAACTATATACACAATAAAGCTAACAGACACGCTTGCCAAGACCAAGAACAACAAAACTACAATGACAAAGATAGCAGTCAACATCAACACAAGATTTTACAATGGAAAAGCATTGTGATACTCCAGAGCGAGAAAGTGAGACAGTCAAGTTACTACATGGCTATTAACGATAGAGATAGTTCCGTGAAAAGTACAAGAGTGCTAGTGGAAGTTCTACTCTACTTTTAAACTTCGACTCGACTACCACTTATACCATTACACCACATACCACCACCATACCACCGTCGTGCCAGTGCCATTGCCACTGCCGCTCAACTCAATGCACATATCGTGTCACAAAGACAAAAAGGCTCGGTCTTTTCATGGCCCTTCTATTCCTTTCGGATTGCAGTAGTCAGCATAGTCACAGCACTGTGCAACTAGCACTGTGTAGTAGCAGTCCAAACTAGTGCACTAATGCCACCAACTACTTCTGCTATTACTTCTAGCACTACTAGACTCCTACCAGCTATAGAATACATCGGTTAATGCTTCTATATGCTTCTACAGTGGCAGTGCTAGTGAATAGCGGTGCTACAGCCACACTCTAGCCCTGGAAGTGGAATGTAACGTGGAAAAGAGCTTCGAGTTGGCTCTTCCTGAGTTTTGAACATTGCATTGAGTGCTGACTGTGTATAGTAATGCAACCGAGACTTCCACGCAACAGAACACAGTCCGCTAACTCTGATAATAATATAAAATTCATGCGACGACAGAGGAACTCTAACCAAAGTACATACTTCCCGACTTTTACCCGTGTGTTCCTTAAGACTACCTCTAACATTCTATCTAATGGGTCTTCAACAGCCAGAGAGCCTCTCTATAGGCACAGCATACGTTTCCGAATCCACGAGACGGTTTCTACATTATTCTGTACTCCACACGCTCCATGCAGTGTTCTGGCTACCAGAGCAAAACAAAACGGATCTACCTTTAACGAAAAATAAGTACTTGTATATTATTATATAAGTTTAGCTAAGGGTAACTAACTTTGCAAAGTTAAGTGTGGGCAATGACTAGCTCTGTGTCTATACACACACACTCACATAATAGGTTTAAGGGGAAGATAGTTAGAATAAAACGTAGAATAATACTACAGCATAATGTATTATGTAGGCTATAGTGTAACTAGAGATAAGTGCACACAAGCACACTCCTATTTATAAACATATGGTCTTTCCTGTACAAAACTAATTTCAAGACCGTTAGTCTTCTCTACTCAAGATTGACTCATTCCTTTACCTAATTAGGCATTTATATGATGATATTGTCCAATCTGTCTTGTATTGCATTTAATAACATTGTCCTTGTAGCCTATCGCCAATCCAGTGGGTTTCTCTATGCTAGTAGTAGTAGATTACAAAAACTCGAGGCTAACATTCGGATAAGGGATGAATCACTTATTACGCAATGCATTTTTTAGTCTGGACTGGATGGAGCATTTAAACGTTTCACCACATTACTCAATGGACTGAGGCGTTATTATATAATGCTAAGTATAAGTATATTGGTGACACATTGGAATAAGATACAGGAGTCTTAATTAAATTAAATCGCCCATTTTAACTTTCGTCCAAGTTTGCAAAATTAGCCAATTATCTTGTAACAGTTTTAATGTCAAAACTCTTATTACCCAATAAAAAGGAAACGACTATTCTCGGGGGAATGGCAATGCAATACTTCCTAACAATACTCAGCCATCAACACAAACATTAAATTCAAAAACTACAAATTGTGGCGTGGTAAAAACATCAAAATGGTGTTTTTGAAAATATAGAGAAATCATTGTTGAATGCGCCTGCCTCATACAATTAGTGTTAGTGCTCGGGGAAACTGTAAAAAAGAATTGGGTAAAAAAGATGAGCGTGGTTTTTGCATGATCCCCCTGTACTGGAAAGCTGAAAGCAAGGGATACGTTGACGAACATTGGTTAAGAATATGAGTTCATATATGTCTTCAATTAACTAGGCCGGTTGGGCAGGACTTTTTGTGCACGTTATTTGCAAAACGATGACATTGTTGTCTGGCTTGAGTCATTCATGTGCCGTTAAGTAAGTCTGAAGCATTTTCCACAAGACAAAATCTCATCTACTGCCATTAGCTGAATCCATTTCTTGCCTAATGCTGACGCTGACCAGGAATGAGGCTCTAAGCTCAGTGGTGGTATGGTGCTATATAGTTTAGCTATAGTAAATACGAAACAAGAATGGAGTTGAATGATAAGGTCACTACACTCAGGAATATGTGTGTGTGTATTTTTCTTTTCTTGATTCGGTGTTTTTTACAATGCAACTACTAGAGAAGCTCAAGCCACAATCTCCCATCAATGACTCTACCAAAAATAAAATACAGTGAGTTTCAGTTGGCTTCTATTGCGTTCGGTTACATTTGATTTTGGATTGCTTTGGGTGCCATGTGTTAAGATACGTTACATCACATTACAGCAGTTGTGTGCTGTACAGAGCATTTTGAAACTAGAAGCGAGCATTAAAGTGCGCTGTACAGTCAGTGCTTAGCTTTGACTTGGAGGAGGCTTGTGTTACTATATATGTGGATATTTATAAATGCTCCTTTACTCTTGCCTTGGAAGGAAGGAAAAAGAGAAAAGTCAAGGTACTTGGTATATGGAATGTATAATGTATTTCGACACTAGTACAACTTGGAACTGGTGGATGTTTACACATTTTACTTACGTTCCACACACACACACAATACATAAACTTATTTCTATGTAGGCAAAAGGAATTCAGAGCAAAAGGAATAGAAGAGCATTTACAGAGAAGTATAATGGCAGGGCTACAACTAAACTACAACACAGTTTCTATTATAAAGAGACTACACTTAAGCCGTATAGTACGTTGTGCATGGCATGTACACAGAATATACAGTTACTGTTCCTGCTTCACCAAGGCAAAATACACAGAAGTGAAAAGGAATATACAGCTAACTTTATCTTCCTTGGCACATCAGACATTCTTAATTCAAGCAGAAATGCCTTTCCTTTTCACCCTGTGGATTCTCTCTAACTCAAAGATTCATCCTGTCAGTTACCACCGGGTTTTTATTTGTACAACTTCCGCTCTCCTCTTTCTTTGCACGCAAAACTGAGGTAAACCCAACTATGTGGCCTTCCCTCTCCATTTTACTTCGTCTTTTGCAATTTTCTCCTATAATAACACGTTCAAGCTATCGATAGTGTGTACTAATAGTAAGTACTCGCTCAGTTTGCTTTGCTTGGTGAAACATTAACAATGCCACACGTGAATTTACGCTCTTCATATATTTAGAAGCAACTAAACGCCTTTTTACTTTACACCAAAACCAGCGCTATGAATCAAGAATGATGTTGTAAACATCATTACAGCCGACCATTTATTTACTTGGTGTATACAACTCGGAAAATATGGTTCAATTGATAAATAATGCTCTCCAGTCATTTATTTAGTGAATGTGCAGCATGCACATAATAGAAATAAATTAATGAAAAACAGTTCTATGTCATTCAATGCCACTTTTAGTCTGGTGCGTAAAATCAAATTGTATAAAAAAGTGTCGCAGATCCTGTGTTTACATTCGCGAGTGGCAATATTGAAAAGACAATTTGCATCAAGTGGCCCAATGCCAAAGTTTTTAATTTTAGTTACTCCTCCATTTAATTTGCTCGTATAGTAATGGGCATTTAGAATTTGTGTAGGTAGTATCAATTTAACTTAATTTCATAGCAAGGAGACGAACCATGTAATGCACAAAATGTCATTAAACATTCATTTGTGTTTTATAGCTACAAAATTGGGTCTTGGAGCAACTCTTAATTCACGCTTTAGATTCTCCACATGAAATTGAACACATTTGAATTAGAATATCAACTAAACATTTGCAGCTGGTAGTCAAAATTGGATATTACACAAGACAAGACAAGACAAGGCTATGTGCATAGGTAAGATTCTATTTGTATATTGCTGTTCTGGTAATGTTGAACATACTTTTTAACAGTAGGTACCTACCCGACATGCTGTTTATTCTACTGTTGGTGTTTATATAACAAGGCAGATTGTAAAAACGGAGGAAAGAGCATGTCAGTTTCATGATTATTAATAATGTCGGGCTTTGATGGGAACAATGTGGTTATAAAGCTATCATTCGTTTTAGCACGGGAAAAGTTAAAAGTGGGAAATGAAACGGTTTTATTGTGAAGCTCACAATATCATGCATACAAGTATTGTACTAATAAAGAATAATAGATATTGATGTAAATGTATGCAATAAAGCAGAATTTGCATATGTCTTCAATCTTGGTTGAGTTTGGTTGTGGCTCAGAAAGTTTTCCATCTCCAAACAAAGCAGGTTATCAAACAGAGGTTATTCTATGGCTTCTTCCCTACTGGCACAATAACAATTGCGCTTTTCTGCCGTTCTATATCTTCTCATTTGGCTTCTGTGCTCGGATGGATGAAGCTTATTTATTTCCCTGTGTGCCTGCTTGTATTTCTGATGGAAACTTTTGTATTATACGGCTGCGGAACTGAATTATACAATGTTTTTAGCCTCACTCAACACTGGCCATCCTAAGTCAAACAAACAAACTCCTTCAAACAAAACTTCTTCTCGTCTCACTTGTATTCTCTCTCCCATTTCTCCGAGTTTCATTAACAAGTTTGCTACGGAAATACTGATTTTAGTGGATGTTGCTGCTGGGATGTCATAAGATGTGGAGAGGCAACGTAAATGTTTAGCATAAATTGATGTAAATACTGTACACCTACGTGCAGACAATATTTGTAAAATATTTTTGCTATATAGTATGTACATATAGAACGGAACCGCTCAACAATACCAAACACACGTTTCCCAAATAAATTCCACATAACACGAGAAAGAAAGTTGAACACGCGTTATCGAAATAGATATTGACAAAAAACACAAAGCCCACACAAAAATCCCATACACACTCTAACGATTTGGATCCCATTTGTATTTGTAAGTGTCTTTTCTCGGTAAAAGGTGTAGATGTAGAGCTAAGCTAACAATAAGTGAGAAGCAAAGTTTTGCAAACTCTCGGAACTTGGATACAAATGTATTTGTACAACTTAGAGATATATATACGTGTGCTATATGTATGTACGGCTATTACATGTACGATAAATATTTCAGATTCTACAGGAAATTGCAAAGACACGGACAAATGGACACAGGAATAAGTTGGATGCATTATTCAAGTGGTGGAGAGGAATATTTATAAAAACATCACGATGCAAGTGTGTGGGACTGTGGGACTGGGAGTGCAACAGTATGAATTAAAAATTCCTGACCTTTTGAGGAAGTTTAGAGGAGTTGAAGGAAAGTGGAGTGGAAGTAAGTGTACAGTAAATATCGCGATGGCCTGGAGTAATACTCGAGTTAAAATGTATGAACAAGTTGCATTGTATAAGTTGTGTTTTATAGTTGAGTCGGTAGTTGTACATGGATGTACTACAGCGTACAGCACCTGTGGGCAGGCTACCCGCTTGGTGCTTTCATTTCACAGAGGAGAATTTCGGAGTGAGGATGAAGGAAGACGGAAGAAGAAGGGGTAGGAAAAGGAATTGCCTGGCATGGCCGTGTACTGCGATGATATAGGTACTCCTACTTACTTATATGTAGCATAGACCGATAAATAAGAATCAGACTGGGCGAAGAGGTTGCTAAATCTTAATCTTCGCAGGCTGAAGCTACCTCGACCAGTAAGACAAGAAAGTCTATCGAAAACTTTCCCAGCTTTCATTGTAAGTCTTAGACTGGGGCTGTGAAACGATCGTATTAACCGTAATGAGTTAATAAATAACGAAACACTTAATTCCTGCTTACTTTTACGTGCAATCCTCGAAAGGCTCGCTCTCATTACTTTGCTCGTCTGCTCTGTTGTGCATGTAATAACAGTAACTCCACCAACTCACGTCTAATGGACATAATTTCCGAGACAGGATTTCAATTCCGCTCCCCAATAGTTCGGCTCCCGTTAAATGTACGTCTGAAATGGATGCTGGCGAGAGTCTGGGTTCACACAATTTATAAGATTTTGTCATCACAATTTAATGGCCATCTCTAATTCAAATATAGTATGAATTCAGAGCACTCCACTATGCAAGAAACCTTGTTCCTCCGCCATACAGTGCCCAATCCATTTTGCATACACAGTGAGACTTAACAAGGTACTTGTTCCTACACTATGTACACTTCAGACTAATATTAGCGATGGCAATTGCAATGTGTTTCTCCACGATGCTCGCTTCGCAATGGCAAACTCACTGTTGTTCAACTAACTTATCTTCATCGTGAACATTGCGATTGCGGCACTAAAGTCAACACAGTTTCTATTTACTTGAATAGAATGACAAGTCACAATTTATCAGCTTTGATGAACAGAATACTCCAACGCACACCATTAAATACCAGTCATCAACTCATGTTCAATACTCAATCCTATGTAAATACTACTTTTTGCCTCAAGATGTCTGACTCCGACTTGAGTGACTTGACATATCAAGAATGAATGCTGTGTATTTATATAACATCATTTGGTATGTAAGTGAAGGAGTAAGTAGTTTTGTTGTTGTGGGGCTGAGAGAGTCTTGAGTCCAGATTAGTATTAGCGTCCATGCTGTATTGTATGCCGATTCAATGAATGAATGAGCTCAAACTCAGCGGACACGACCAGCTTAGTATAATCACTGTGCACCCAATATTACTATATGATTACATGTACATTCATAATACGTAGTGATTTTAATGTGCATCTGTGCCACATTATTATCCGCATCCCCTACACAGCATCTCTGTACTTAGCCGCAGCCGAGTAGCAATTATTCTGTGTACACGTATTGTAAATAAACATCAGTTCAGTCTAATGCTCAAGTTATTAAACTGCAATAACAACCGGTTCGGACAAATACTTTAATAACAGTTAATCGCAACCACACAAAAACTTAACGTGTGTTTACCCATTTACTTATTGTTAGCTATACATTATAGCTACAGCTGTATACTCTGTCCCCATATATTAGTCTCTCTCCAAAACCTTTGCACCACTCAATACACACACAAAGACCAAAGGACGAGTATGCAGCGAAGAAGAAAAAACCTTTTCAAGTCAAGGTATTAAGTAGTAGTGGCAATGAACAAGATGCAGTGATAATCAACACATTTAACAGCAAAGCCGAGAACGACTGCTTGACTCACAATCAGCGAATTTATAAAGGACTCTCACTCCAACTCTATTGTACAAATAAAAAAACGATTGGAAGATATTTTGTGTTACGTGGTTGGTAGTTTAGGAGTTTGTGGTACTCACTGAGAATGAGTTGTGCTTTAGCACAGTGCCACGGCACACACAATGTACTTGCGATATTATTGTGCTAGTACACAGCATTTATGTTTTATATGAGTAATAATGATGAAATGACTGTGTCATATGTATATAGTTGTAGTTGTAGAATAGATTTGGGTTTTGTGTAGTTTAGTGTGGAAGAGCTTGAGCTTGGGTTGAATGTAAGTTGTGTAAACTAAGAGAAGACACTTTGAGATGAAACACAGCTCTGGCTGTGACTGTGACTGAACTGGAAGAAGAGTCAATATAAGACTGGATGTTGGTGGTGGTGGTATGATGGTGTAGTGTACATGTAGAGTGTAGAGACAGAGAAGTGGGGCTGAGTAAAAGAACGATGTAGTTATGTAGTCGATTGGCTTAGTGTGACTTTGTATATATTCCTTGTGTAACTAGTACATAACGTGTACGTATAGAGTAACTATCTGTGTGTGTATATAGTTCCATTGAAGTAATACCGAAAGTTTATAGTTGATAGCTTGGATGCGATTAGTGAGTGGGGCTGCGAATGTGATGTGATGTCATCTCGTCTCATTTCATCCCATGAGGCAAGGCAAGGCAAGGCAAGGCAGGCAAAGGCAATGCACTGCACAGCAAAACACGCTCTTCTGACTCTGACTCTGACTCTGTGGCTCTGTTCTTCGAGTAGCTTTGAGCTTTATACGCTTTCTGCTACACTACCAGTTTCTTTTCTGGCAAACAGCAAAGGCAGCAGAAAACTACTACTGCAAAATGAAATGCAAAGGAAGGAAGGGACAGGGACACAGAAAGAGAGTGTGTAGAACACTACAGTAGCAGACAGAACTTGAACACAGAGAGACACGACGAGAATTCGGAGTTTCGGCTAAAGAGAGAGAGAGAAAAGTTTTTCTGGAATATACATACAACAGAACTACTAGTGCGCCGGCTGAATGCTCCGGGTAGACTGATGGCAGAAGAGCAAGCGAGAGCCCACAACTCCCTCAAAGATGGGAGGAGGAGGGGATACCGGGTTTTCTCATTTCTTCTCTCCGCCAAAGATTCCAATAGAATTCCAAGCCTTATTCACTTCGGTTCAGTCACTCCGTGTTGCTCAACTAAACGCACAATTGTATAGCACGGAGATACACAGAAAAGAGGAGAACAACTCGTAGAGACAAGTCTGAAGAACTCTGAGAGAGAAAGAGAGAGTCAGAGAGAGAGAGAGAGAAGTATAATACATACAACTCGGAACAGGCGGATGGACAGGCAGATGAAATCACAATCCAATCCTATGCTCTCTCCCTTTTGCTTTAAACGAAACACCACCACTTCTATTACTTTCTGTAATGGCATACAAATACTCAAATAGAGCTACAGACACATTGCCGTTCAAGCTTATAGTACGCCAAGACCAAACTGCAGTCACAATGTGCCTCAAGTCAAACTATAATATTTTATTTTATATCATAGCGCTATATGTCCTTACAATCGCCATGGCCAACTATTAATTATTAGATTCATATGAGGTATAGTATGGAATGGATAATAAAACTATTGTCCGGCTAGACCACTACCCAGCCCAATTGTACTCGTGTGCTCTCTTCGTCCTAGTATGTGTGTTTGCAAAGTAAATACAAGCGTCAATCCATTATTTTCCACCATAATCTTTTAAAACTTGTAAAACTAATACAATGCAAGCTAATCATGTGCACAGATAAGGATAAAGGTATTTGCACTCTGTATTTTATGGCGAGTCTGTAAATATAAAACCCGAACTACAAACATTTTAATATATTAAAGACACATTTATAAGTTTGTATGTAGAATTATAATTTTAAAGCCACCTAAGCTTAGAGTAATAATAACTTTCGACAGTTCCATTTTAATAGAATATGGGATGCGGGTGGGATACACAATTCATAAATTCATGGCACGCAGACACATCTCATTATAATATAAAAGCAACAAGATATGCTATAGCTAGTGTAAGATTAGCGTGCAGTTTGTATGCCTATTTCAATGTAGTAAAGAATTTACATGTTAACCTGTCTATGTGCATAGGACTTCATTCACTAAAATTGAATCACAGAAAACAGTGTGCATGTGGATACATATGACGATTTACTATTACTTTGTGTAGCTTTTATATTAAATTCCCTATGACTTACTTACGGACACTAACATATTTGTCATATCAATCAGATTATGTCAATGCAATACATATTGACACAAAGCCAAGTCAGCTAGATCCATTTATTATACATACCTATTGTATTCTTGTACATATAAAACCCACGTTTGTTTGTATACGGATCGAGTCTGTAGATTCTGGGACAAAAGCAATAGAAAAAGCAAAAACATCAATCAATCACTTTGTGTCGTTGTAAGTGCAAAAAATAAAACATAAGTCTAAATAACCCCACACAGTAGACAATTGTTTAAAAATGTGCAAATAATAATAATTTAGAAGACTATGATTTAAGGTTTACCACTGTATGAGGCTTCCGTGTATTTAAGTACAAATTACAGAAGTACACTTTTCTACATTTACTTTGCATTAGTCAGCGTATATTGGATTGTCTATAACTCCTTATGAGGAATAAATTCTTAATAATATTGACCAAAGGTATCAATTATAAATGAAATATTGTAGCAACAAGAAAAAACAAAGGGGAAAAGGCGACGGTGTTTTGTAAGGGTTTAAGTATACGAGGCACTTGTTGGCATTGGTATAATAAAATATAATATATCTGTACATGATAATATCTATGGTAGACAATTATAATTAATACCTGCTACAACTGGTTGAGAACATTGCGGTGAATATATTTTTACAAACTAGTTAGTTTTGACCTGGGCTGACTATTTCGTTTCATAATACGTATCATTTGGCATTTCTACGGCTTCCAGATGCACCTTCATTTCAATTTCCTACAGAAAAGGTGGAATTAAAACATGGAAAATAATGAAGGGAAAACAGCATTTCCTACTACAGCAGACGAATAGAATGCAGAGATGGAAAACGAAGAAGGGAAATCAAATGCAGATCACCCCTTCGCACCAGTTTCGTGAATTCCAACTTTACATTTTTACAATTTACAACACGAATGTTGAGATATATTTAAAAATGACTGCATAGGGCTATGTATATGAATATTTTTGTGATTCACGAGCCTGTTTGCCAGTTCAGAGTCGTGGAACTTTCAGAAGTCAATTTCTTCGGTCAACACTTCACTAAACACTCATCTTCCTCTATACCATTATAACACTGACGTAACGCTCAGCAATTTGTGGACGTAGTATTATATTTTATATTTTATAATTCATTTGCAGATGCTAACAATATTATATTCTACTCACCTAAGGTACTTTATCTCGGCAGCCTCATTTCAAATGTGTTTCTACAGCCTCATACACATCAGTTTTATATCTTGTCGAGAGATAGTACGTTCGAAGTAAAAAGCTACCCAATATAATATACGAAGAGCTACGTAAGTATTCAATAATGGAATAAGTATATATAGTATGTATGTATGTGTGTGTATATGTATAAATATATGTTTAGGATAAAGATATAATTAAGTACATACTATATACTCATAAAAGATGTATTCATTCAACAAAATCGTCACTTTCTAGCCCTCGCTCATGAATCACACTTCTATTATTATGAGTAATACTTGCACTAAGCAGACTGTTTCTTAATAATGAAAGGCGAACAGCAGAATTTAATCAAATGCATTGTTACGAACCATGCAAAATCACTTAATTCCATCACTGTAGGTACTTGAGCCAGAATTCATTTTGATTGTATGCAATTGATGAAGCCTGCAAAATGATGTTTGCAACATTTATACCAGAGTTCCATAGCTTATACTTTATACTATAGTGTAGAATAGAAGGTAATATAAATAAGTACATTATGATGAATGAACGATCATTTTCTACTGTAACGTAATCTGAAATGACACTACAGGATTTGAGCAGTTATAAGATTTCGAACATCGAGTGAACGTATTTTGCTACAACATTACCAATAACGTAACTCAAAAAAAGATGAGGTACATTATTTTGTGTCCAACAGCCTCATGTTATATTCAATCTCTTTCTCATCATAATATTTTACAACCAACCATCTTTTGTCGACGATTGCGGACATAAAAACTGTATCACCGTATATTATATTTTAGTGTCATTTAACGTCACCTTATCACCATAAAAGGATGTGCTACAATTATTATGTAAACTGCCGTCGTTGAGCGTGAGTCGAGAGAGAGTGTCATTATTCTTCGAGTTTCATCAATCGTATTGTATTCCTTCGTTGTAAAATTAGTTCGTAATAAAACTCAATTTACACAGCGACTGAGTGTCTCATTGTTCTTAATCGAACTTTGAACTATTGTATGTTAGTGAAACTCATTTAAATGTTTGGGAAGGGAAGTATTTCCTGGGTTTTAGTTTCAATCGATAGAACTTATTCACATATACACAAATGGTTGTGTAGGTTGTGTACGTATAACAAAATCAAAAGTCTGTGAGTATTTTCACTGTTCACTGCATTAAGTGATTTGTATCTACAAAGATCAAAAGGGGCGTAAAAGTTTCTGATTTCCCTCATGTATTCGGTCTGCCTAATGAAACAGTGAAAGCATGTAAAAACTTTTGTAGGAGAGGAATGTGCGAAAGAGAGGAACGCATCGCAACGGGAGGATGTGTTGGAAGTTGAGAGTTCACGATTAGATTTTTGGTATAAGACAAACCTAATTACATCCAATTAATAAAATACAACGTAGTAATTACACTAATAAGCTGGGCACACAAAAAAGGCACACTTTATTCAGCAAAAAGCAAAGCTAGTTTGCTACTCGTTATATTTAGCTCAAACTTTGACTTACAAATAAATTGTCTCCGTTCAAATATATGATGTTGCTTGCATGCACAATTTTGGTTTATCTATTACCTAGCAAATACTGGATAATAAAATTTCTATTCTTGCTCATTGATTTGTAAACAAATTGTAGAACACAGAAACACTTTTATAGCTTTCTAATTGGCAATTAAACACATGAACTAATCAGAGCGTTTAATTAATATCATTTTCATTTGATTCCATATATCCATGTAGAAAAATCTGAAGATTTTTCGTTTCTTTTTCAGTAGTTCGTTCAAAATTAAAGTTCTTCCACTATTTCTATTTGTCTGTATCTATATAAGTCTATAAGGCCTACATTCTGATTAGACTTTGCACAATTTTCTAACTGTTGTTGAATATTTAATATTTATCTGGAACATTTTGATGGGTTTTGTAGGGTGGCTGGGAAAGAAATGCATTCTCATTTTGCCAGGCATGTTAGAATGTAGACAGTATACACAGTGGTATTATAAAAGTGCAGCAAGTTTACAAAGAAAATAATCGACCTATGGCTGGAATATGATCACCCGCCACCCAGTAAACCTGGGTCGGTGCCCTTCTCTCTCTGGATCTCTGCATCAGTCAACTTCCCAGTCCAGTTAGACCTACACTTGATTCTGGCAAAGCAATCAGTATTTACTCTACAATACACTATAAGCCACTGAGCACTGAACATCTCCGAGTTATGTCATCTCATCACACACTTTGGATGCCACTTTCTCCTTTTTGCAATTCTCTCCCTTCCACTAAATATAATATACTCACAAAAAAGACTTCATTCCATCATCCGTCTATACTCTATCTCCCATTATAAACACAGTGCACCGCATGCACACTGCATAATACAGAAAAGAGAGTTCGTATACGCCAATAATAATATTTTTCACGCTAGAAGCTACAGCCTGGATGTGTGTTGCTGGTTGTTGTACACAAACACACATATTTCTATTTTACTTAACGCAGACTTATTTTCAAGAACAGAGAAACAAGTGAATAGCTAGTCAAGCCAACTGTAGTATGTACATACAACAAAACAGAGACCCACAGACACTTTCGGGAAGAGAGAGAAAGAGTGAGGGTGAACATGAAGCCATTTTCTTGATCGATTTGTAATACCCACCGACTTTATTTATGCATACACTTGAATTCGAGTAATATTATACAACTATATAAGCTGCATGTATAGGGAACAGCATAAAATATGTCCCGTTGATGTGCATCAGTAGTAAACCCAAAACTGGAAGGTCTAATACAACATCAACCATGTCCCGCTCCCGTCCCTACCACCATGTAGTGCTAATATAGTAGTGCTGTACTGATGCTGAGAGATTCTATTCAAAACATCCATTTCATCTCATTCTGATAAAGAGTGATGCTCTATGCACTCTGCACTACATCATATCAATACTCCCTTGTTTCCATGAATTCGCTACGCACATAACATTATAACCAGACACAGTGCTACAATGTAAAAACGAATTTCTTATAACACGATTTACTGCAATTTATATCTAAAACCAATTTGCAACAACAAGACATTATATTAGTTTGTTTTGGATTTAATCCAATGTGTGACATTATATTATGTATACAAACCTTATTTCTATGTATGGAAATATTGTTAAGGAATATGTGGAGTGGAAAAGGAAAGTACCCCTACTAAAAATACGTTTATCCAAATCTCCAAACATGAGTCATCATCGCTAGGCAGAATGTCATTATTCAATCCAAAGCTATAGTACAGTGCAGTCAGAAATCAAAGAGCTTGAACAAAATGTCTCAATTTCAGAGAAAAACAGAAAGTACGTATTTTCAAATACCGTAAATAAATGATTGAGTGAGTAGGAGTACTTACTGAACAATATTCTATAGAAATGAAACGAAACGTCTGTGTGTCTGTCTGTCTGAAGCCAAGATAACTAACTGAATGTAGTAGTACAAGTTAGAAGTCTATAAGGAAAGGTAAAATTTTAAGATGCGGGTATTCGAAGCGGTTCACTCATACACTTCTGACGTTTGACCGTCTTTTTCATTGTTTCAGTGTACCACAAGTATAGCATAATATCGTAATAAGAACGGAGGAAGCCA
Source organism: Pogonognathellus longicornis (assembly GCA_034694085.1). NCBI lineage: Eukaryota > Metazoa > Arthropoda > Collembola > Entomobryomorpha > Tomoceridae > Pogonognathellus > Pogonognathellus longicornis. The sequence goes on from JAQFYB010000386.1 coordinate 27,709, forward strand.
GCACTAGGGGTGACGGATCGGGTATTATTGTATGACACTTTAATCAATAATGGTTCATTTGCCCCTTCGTCCGTCCGTCAGCAACATGATTTCGTAATACTGATAACTATATTAGTATAAACAAAAAAGCTGAGTAAGGGGACTTTAGTATAGATGGAACATTTATTTATGTTCATTGTTTTACCATCATCTCTGCATAATTCCAATACTCGATTATAGGTGTTTCACAATGGTTTAATAAAAATAATATTATTTTTAATCTGATAAATAATTGTTTTAAAGCCACTTTCACTTCAGGGAAAAATCATTAGAATTGACATGCAAATTACATATTTTGAAATCAGAAACAAAGGTTTTCGTCTTTTTTTGCTTTCTTTTCGATTGTATAATGCTGTTTGTACAATACATATTATAATATCCTACATGCTTATAGCTACTGTGTGTATGTAGTGTGTACCTTGTAGTAAGTACACATCATATTGCTACATGGTGTGAAGAGAGATTTATATAAGATTGTTTTCTATTTAGCAGTAAGCATTATACGCATAAGTGTGCACAATGGATTCTGGGAAAAGTAATTTAATGACACTGTAATGATCAAATAAAATAGAAAAATGCAGCACTGCCGGTTTAGTTTCTGTTTCCTTCAGGATAGTTAATTATGAATGAATGAGTTTTTTAAATGACTAGTAAAAACGTTGGGTTGGGGTCGACAGCGAATTGCACTGTCGCATGTCGAGTCCTCGGGGAACTGAAAGTATTATACTTCTCGTGTTATGCATTCCCTTACTGAATGAAATTAAGATTTTGCATTTCCTATGATGAATTCGTAATGAAGCAGTCTACTGAAACTGAATGTAAATGAACCTATCTATAGGCAATTTATTCATATGTATATATAAACGGTACGGGTGTGTTCAAATTAACTGAATAATTAATTTGCACTTCTAATAGTACTTTTTATTTCTGCAAGATTTTGCATTATACAAGAAATACAAGAATGAGACTAATAGTTTCTTCGACTTTTCACACCATTATTATATTATTGTTCTCCGAAATGGTTTTTAAAGCTTTCTTTTATCAGTCCTTGTTATCGCAACCACTCACGAACAGAATCATGCATGACTACACGTAAAATAAACGCGCTTACAATTCAGCTTGCAGAGAAGATTCGGGCAAATTAAGTTTGTTTGATTTTGAACATCAATTTGTATGCATTCACAATATATATCATATTAGCTAGTAGGTATTTAATTTGTCAATTTATATACAATTTCTCTTCCCTGTCCTTACGGAAAACAATTCGGCGAGACTAGTATTTACCACATGAATGAAATGAAAGTTGCTTTGCTATTTAAATGTAAATTTCCAAAGCAAAAGTTTAAATTCTTTATTTTAGTTTTGGGAACATGAAGCAGTTTTTAAATACTCAAGCTACAACCATAAAATACTAAGTGAATGAGAATTATGTGGCACTAAACAAATGGAATGAGTTTAAATAAGAGTAATGGTTATTTGTTATGCATTGCTCTACAAATTAAAATGTTGTTAGATCTCAAATTTGTCATTTGCTGACATTTTCATGATTCATTCATTCCATTCAAGCGTTAGATTTATAACTATAACAATGATTAATTATTATTACATTACCTTCAACTAAACCGACAGTTTGACTGACTGGTACATATTAGGCCTCAACGTTTAGGTATAGCTCTTTTCACAGCCCTTTTTGAACTTCATCTTGTCATTTGGTAATTTCCATATGCAAACTGGATACGGAGATTCTAGCAGTGCTTCAAAATTCTATTATAAATGCAAAGGACAACTTTGTGTGTAATTCTTCTTACTGTCATTTTCGCGTGAGTTTCGTATCATATCACCATCGTAAAAAACAGAAGCACAGAGACTTGAAGTTCTAATTCAATAATTTTTTTGAGTACGAGCCATTATTATTGTCGTGTAACATTATTTGCTGCGTATGAGTAGGTAGTACTTTAGTTAAAAATGAGTTGGTACAAAAACACTTAAGGCAGTATTAAAAGTACAAAATTTTAAAAATTACTAAATTTTTTAGTCAGAGCATTTACTCATTGTCTTTAGTACGCTGATTCGTAGCATTTAAAAAATCATTGTCATTTATTTTAATATACGCGTAGTTTTAAATTCATTGAAGTAGGCAGTAGGTATCCCGTCATTTTTATAGCTGCAGTTTTTCATTATCCATCTTTGCATAGGTATGTATCACTCACTCAGTTCATACATGTCTGCGTTTAAAAGTTCTAATTCATGTATTTATAGCGGCACTGAATTGCATAGTAGTTATTGCTGCTGCTGCAGTAATTATTGTATTTTACTTTGTAAAAAGACTTTTTTACATTTTGCTAAGCACGAAATATTCATTCACTCACACGTCACAAAAGTCACAACCATAGTCCGATTTTCAAAGTCTGACTAAACTGAAGCCACAACGGAACTGAAGTAATATAATTTTCACAACCATAACCAACTACGGATACACTATTCAAATAAAACTAACACACAATTAATAAAACTGAGCATTAACATCTTAACGATAATAGCTAAATCGTGAGAACAATGAATGAAAACTAATAGCTGACTACTGACTATCAACTATAGACTTTTACATCCTTTATTCGGAAATTCGTATTCAATTAAATGAGGCAGACTTAAACATATTTTGCGCCCCCGGTAAGTGGTATGTCAACAATCAACAGGTGAAAAAATAATTGCAGTAATAAACCCAAATCGCATATATATACTAACCGGTTTGAAAGAAAGAAATAAACTGCCTTGTAATATTGACATTATTTTTCAGAAATTATTTTTATCAATTGTTGCACAAAAAATATACAAAATCCACCCGGCGCTCATAGATATGTCACTTAACTAATTACTCATTGTTCCCATCACCTGTTACATTTCTAAAAAATCAGCTCTACAACTTAATTTCTTTTGTCCATTTATATGTATTGTAATTTATTATTTCTGTCGATTTCAGCTATTATCATTAAATTGTCTACTTTATGCACAATTTATTGCAGGTAACTATTAAAATTAAATTGTAAATGCCAAATAAATAGCTTTGCGCAGGCAGACATTTAAAAACCTAACACCTCTACAGGCTCATACAGATAAAAGGTAGTGTAATAATTTAAATACCATGACTTTAAAAAGACAGATAATTCTTTATTGTCTAGATTGACTAAATCTGTCATTTTTAAGTGCATACTATCTCCATACATGCATAAAAATTAGCCTCAAAGGTATAGTAAGTATCTGCATAATCAAATATTCTAATCTTTTTGTTTGCAATTACTATGGTCATTATTGACACATTGCTACTTCATTAAATCTTTTAACTCAAATATAAATATACATGAAAAAACAATATCTTCATTTAAAACAATATTCAGAGATGTTCAGTGGACAATATCTATTACAATATGCATGCAAGCAAATTAAATGAAAAAACTCACATTTAACATAATAGTTCATAAGATGCAATGCTTTTTCCGCTAGTCATACAATTGCTAATTGATATCTCCTTAAAAACCAAATACACTCAGTCGGTCTCTTTTGTATATTGAATTGATTTAACGTAGCAAATTTCAAACACGGTATATAGCAATTATAGACAAATGGATTGTTTCCCTACTACTACCAATTACACACATTGTTAACTATAGGAAATCGTTGTTTCAACGTGTGAACTTGAACATGTACAACGTCAAGTATTGTCAAAACATTGAACCCTTAGCTATTTGACTGTATTAGCCCTGACTTACTGACATGAAGACAACAAGAAACAATAAACCGATTCACAGTTACATTTAAAAATCTATAGAAAGGGTTCTAAGTTCCATGTTTGACGGAAAAAATGTGAGCCGAATGAACAAACAAATAACCCAAAAAATAATCACTTACTGTAATTAAAAACTATAGTCACTCAACTCACAACTCACATCACAACAAGGTAATATTATTATTGTACTGTAGTTCTATTCTCTTAACTAGAGTAAAGTTCTAGACAAAATGGTTTTCAATGTACCCAGATACCTTACGTGGTGATACCGATATTACTGCGTAAAATAAATACGTATATATCAATCATATTTAATTCCAAAAAGACAATATACAATTTAATCGTATTTGCCCCATTTTTAGTAATCTTTGAGCTCTATTGAATGACAACAAGTACATGGTTTAGTTTTTCAATTAAAATGAATATATTATGAATGTTCGGACTTATACAAACCTTGGATTTTTGTGTTTATAAAACATCTTTATTGGAATTAACTTTCAACGTCATTCGGCATAACTCAACCAGTACTATTGTAAGGTATGAATAATTTTTATCACGGCGTTGTTTGATAATTAAAAATCATTGAATGTTTTACTTGTGAATATTGGTGTTATAATTTGAGTACCTGGGTAATGTGAAAAGCATTTTGTTTAGAACTTTACTCTAGTTACTCTCCTACTATATACTCCAATATAAAATCTGTTTCTTGTGCACTGCCGCTTTGAGTTAAAGAAGTGTTCACGAATCACGCTGCTCTTCTATGGCAGCCTCTATTCTCATTCTTCTTATAACAAACCAAACAACGCAGCAACCGCAACCTTGTCAAAAACTTGCCAACATTATTATGCATGTCTTTGTCTATCATGTCTATTATGTTCATATTATAGTCAGAATTTAATTGTACTTACTTTAATTTTGTTATATTTAATGGACACGTGTTACCGCACTAGACTTATTGTACTGTGGTTTTTAATTTCATAACATTATCTTGAAGTAAAACCTGTTATTGCTGTTATAGCCTCGACTTTCTATACATTCTTGTACATGATAAGATTTAGAGACAAACACAATAAATATAATTATAAACTATTGATGTAATTGGTTTTACTTATTATGATTGTGATGTAAATGTTTAAACATTATAACGAAAAAATATGATTAAAACCAGGGTTGCTTGTGAACAATCACATGTACCTAGGATTCCACTATGGAGGATGCTTGGTATAAGATGATGTTGAAATAGAATGACAAAAAATATTATTATGATTTTCATCAATTCATACTTTTTTGCTGAAGACCGTATCAATAAATTAATCTTAGGGATGACAAAACCACTAGATATGTGGTGATTATCACGCGTGGCAAAAAAAATGGAACCCAATGGAGCTAAAATTAATGTAAATAAATGCATAAAATTCGCAAATTTTTACACTTTAACAACAAAAAAGCCTCTTTTTTGAGATTTTGGTGAAAATCAGTTGTCCGTTTGCCCTCCCACATCATGTCAGGATCTTGATTTTGATAAGATTAAGCATTATTACAACATACCACAAGGACCTTTTATTCCCATGAAAGAAATGAGACAATTCCAAACGGTGAGATGGCTAACAGAACAGCAATATCTAATTTATTCTGTGTATATTATTTTTATTCACTTTCATAAATTAAGATCGTTTCGTTCATACCAAATTGTGGTCGCAATTAAGAAAAGAAAAAATTACTGCAATATATCTATTGTAATTAAGCTTGTATAATCTGTGGGGCTCTTTCTTAACAACCCTCAGCACCACTAGTGGAAATATTGCACTTTAAATAAACTAGAATGAAAAATTGGAAACAATTCAATTTTTTATTAATTATAATTATACGTCAAAAAGACGCCAAAACTCCACTTATTACTTACACATTTTAATTTATATGAAGTAATTTACGATAACTCCCAATTAGTATACACCTTGTTCTTATTTCTTTTCTTCTTTTACTATTCTATACCATTTTTTGGTTTTCACTTCTGCATGTGTCTCAGAGAACATAGGCACGACAAAATTACATGACATTTTTTGCAATAATCTCAGTATATCAATATTTGTCACTTTTCATTAAAAATTGGTTGAAAAATGAAAAATACAGCAACTCTGATTAAAACGGTTTTATTTATTGCAGTTTTATGTATTATCTATTTATGAATGCCAGTATTCATGAAAAATTGCAAGTTCAAAATTTCCAAGGTATATGCATTTCATGTTTTTATTGATTTGTCGCAGGTACTTATTATTATTTATAATTTATAGGTAATGAAACATCAGATTTAAGTTAATGGTGTCGAGAATGATATGATGCGAGATTTTATAGTATGATGCATGAAAAGTGTGGATTGAATAATATGCTGATGAAATAAATGGAATTAAATTTTACAGTTGTTTATTCACACAAACATTTTACCTCTATGTATTTATTATCCGTCAAGTGTTGCATTTAGTTAGTTATATTATTAAAACAATTCGACTGAATATTCAGCATCTAGAATACCCCTTGTTTTATACCTTATTCTTATTATTTATTTGTAGCATGTTAATGAGAGAAATTGATAACATATAACGTTTTATTACTGTTTCTCATTCATGACTGCACTGTCTCATGAATCATGACATGACCACTGGCCATTGTAGAATGAACATTTGGGTTCTTAACTAGACATAGTACTAGAAGGGCTAGCACATTGCGATATGTATTCGTTTGTATGCAGGCATTCATGGTAGATTTATATGTCACTCCTTACCGTCTATTTATTCGGATTTGATACAGTACGAACGAGTCAACGAGTGTAATAACTGATAGCTGTTGCATAACTGATAGGTAGGTACTGCACAAGTTGTAAACATATACTTTATAACTTTGTCTCACAGATCCACACAGTGTCACATTTCTTGACATACACATTTTAATCTTATCTTTAAGGATGACGATTCGTACGCTAAAAGCAGTACGAAACTACTACTGTCCTACCACTCGTTATTATACAACACATTCTACAAATAGTTTTATGCACGTCCTGCATTTTACTTCACCATTTTCAACAAGACAACCATGAATTGTGTGGCTTTTCTTAATGTTGTTCAGTGTACACTCTGTTTAGTACAGTGTTGTGTAAGGCATCTGGTATTAGTATGTTCTTTTCTATTGGCCTAGGTATGTTTTGTAAATCAGCTAGTAAATGGCTTCCAAAATCTTTTCGACTGGGTTCACCAAGAAAAAAAAAGAAATTGCTCGAGGGATTATTGTGAGTCATTTTTATACCAACAGAACCAGGAAGGTGTTAAAGTACACTTACATAAAATGGAAGAATACTTTATCATCTGCCCAAAAAACACAACAGACTCCCATTATGGATCAATGCCAACAGCTATAAAGCTTCCCACATCAAGTATCACAGCATCGACTACTACATCAAATCAAATCAACTCCAATTTTAAATTTTGTTTAATAGTCAATAAAAAAATTCGGAATGGTCAATGAGTCAGAAATAAAAGAATCGTTTCTAACAAATAAATAATACTATCGAAGTTTTTGTGATTCACCTGATCATAGTTCTAAGAATTGTCGTAAAGAATGTCCTCATCGTCATTTACTGAATTTTTGGCAAAATCGGATAGAGTTAATTCATAGATGTGAGTAATCAATTCCTCGCTTTCTACTACTGTTTCTACGTACGTACATTGAGTTTAGTTTGATTGAGCTGGATGTTTGGGTGCATGTGTGTGTGGGTATTCAGTATTGTAAATAGGTACATACATAAAGTACTTTCAATTTCTGTGCAATTGAGTTACGTTGTTCAGCAGAGTTTGTTGTTAAAAACTGGGAGACAGAGGGATGAGACACGATGACACTCCATTGAAATGACATGTGACTTGACCTATACTTATAAGTTGACTGATTGAATCGTCTGGACGGAATATGGTCGAAGGACTAGACTTCCCTCTTTGCTTTCATAATCAAATCAACGTTATTCTTCAATCTATTTCTTGGAGTCCCTATTCATTCCTTGTTATTAGTAGGTAAATTATTTCCAGAGCTTTAAGTGCAATTTACAATGTAACTACAATTTTCAACCAAACTCTCTAATATCGTAATTTACATTTTTGTTTGTGGTAAATCTCAAAGAAAATTCAAATTGGTCATACACAGATTTTAGCCCAAAAATATTCCAAACATTTTAACAAATCCAATTAGGAATCTGCGGATGTAGTGTAATGGGTTTAGATAAAAGTGGCTGTATTAAAAATAACTAATTAGTATAGAATGTAACTCTGAATCTGAATAAGTGATAAATAATTGATTTTGGTGTATTGCCCTTTGCGCTGTACGTAACTGACGCACTAGCTCTATTTGTAGCCGCATGCTTATCTACACCTTGCTCCCATTGGTCATGTCAATGTCCATCAATTCGGAATTTCGGATATGTGGTTTTTATATTCTCGTGTCCACCAAGGCGCATCTTATCACTATCTGACCTGCTCTACTACTGTAGGTTTGTAGTAAACTAAGTTATTACTCGAAAGCACAGAATGTCTGACACAGAGCGCCTTGATGAATGTCATCAACTATTCCACGAAAAATCATAAAATAGAAAATGCAGAAAGATACCTTATTACACATACCGTTCTAACAAGTATGCATTCCTGTATGAAAACCCATTGTCGTACGCTTCGTCTAATTTATAGGAAATCCTCATCCCTACAACGTACATGTCAAATGTACGTACACCAAGTATTTCTCTACTCCAAACCCTAACCTAACATTACAATTATCATATTACTGTTAATCAGGAATCTAGTACACGTTCATAAGAAATTTGTCTACCCTTTATCGTCATAACCAAACAATTCAAATGTTTCCATGTTTATGTAAACAAGTACCCACTAGATATTTCCTAACTCCACAGTACTTATGCATTAGTATTATAAAGAGATGTATAATTAACTTAGCTATTTATATCTGCATTTATAATGTTGCCACCATCATGTAATATCATTGATAGTTGTCCATGAATATAATATCATTGAGATGCTATTCGCCTTGTAATACTGCCCATGCCCGTCTCCATTTACAACATGTAGTGTGTTTTACAAACAAACATTCTAACAGAAAATAAAGTGGTTTGTGTATTTTTATCGAAATTATGTATTGTGCTAACAATTATTGAAATCCTATTTTGTCATAATGTGCTACAAATTTACGACATTTGAGCGTAAAACTCTGTCCTGCATTGATACAAACATTGCAACAAGGCAACTAAAATGTTAATATACTTACTAGGTATACGTATAAAGAATTAAAAATTAAATTTTAAGAAAAATAAATTTTATAATTGAGAAAATTGAATCACAATTACTTTAACCAAGTAAGAGTTTCACTGGAATGTTCCACAACATGGAATATCTATTTAAAACAGAATTATAGTAGTATTATTGAATATGAGGCACTTTTCACCTTACAAAGCCAGAACGACACTTATTGTTTGATAGTAAATGTTCAAGTAGGTATTTTAAACGGATTTCTACTCTTGGACACTTGCTGTTGTGTTCAAATATCTTGGTAGTAAATATTGAAAACATTTAGGTTTTGTATGATGTGTATCAAATTCCTCATATTAATTTTCGACTGTTGCAATTTAACTGTTTGTGATGTGAAACTGTTTATGTGAGTAGTGTGAGCCTTCAAGACGTGTTGTTTAGTCACATTGCATCGTCCCTCGTGTCATGTCTCTTTCCTCGCCCCGAAGAACATAATTAGACTGAATGCAAACAATTCAAGAGCTTCACAAACCAGGAAATCATAAAATTCGATCTGTTCATTACTTTCTCCATCATTTTACGTATATGCAAATGGAATTGCTACAGTCTTTGGAAATGTTGCACTAGGTATGAGTACACATTTACCAATGCAAGGCTTAATGATTACTTGATTCAATTTTAATAAAGGAGATTAAATGAATTATGATTCACCAGCATTATCTCCGCTCTTGAACCGCCTGCTTTCACTAAAAGTATAACAATAGCTCTCGTTCTCATCTCATTCCGTTAGTCGATATCACATGATTTCTATACAAATATACACACCTACTTAATCTACTTGCTGATAATTGCATAATATTATTAGATCTAGAGCTTTTAAGTACGGAGCCAACATGTTGTAGGTAAATATACCACGTGAAGCAAAGAGAAACTAGCTAATTGCAGCCATGTCATACAGCCAAAGAAATTGAGGCACAGGTTACACAATGTATTAACTGAATAGCTACATAGGATATAATATACGTACACGCATTTCAACAACTGTTCTGTTACTGAGTTACTAATTGGTACATGAACTTGTGGATTAGTAGTAAGTATGTGTAATATGTATATAGTAGTAGTAGACTTGCAAGGGAGTTAGAGTAACAGCTAAACGATATACAATTATATTGTAGGTATCTATGAGGGAAAATGAGTTTTTCAGAGAAAGCGAGTATATATTTACAAATACGAATGAAGGACTGATAAATATAGTAAGTACACTACCTTCAGTTATACGTGCTAGCAGTACACTTGAGGTCTAAGCTACATTTCTTAATGTTAGTCTAATTGAAGTAATATCATTATATAATAGATAGCATGGTAAGTAAATGGAGACTGTGAGCAGATTACACAGAATATCCATGACTACTACCTATCCGAGTACATCACATTGCACCTAGTCTCCAGCACCTGTACACCGTCATAGTCATACAGGGATGTTCTTAAGATCGATTATTAAGTTTCTCAACTACTACTAGTATTAGTTCTACAGTATCAGTACTAAAAAGCTTTCTCTCTAATTTCTACACACTTTCGTCGTCCGCCCTATTTCATTCTGTTTAGCTCCTAGTATGTTTGTATTTTATGGAATTATATAGGCCACTACTACATATGTGTACATAGTCAACCTGCTATAATATATATATCCACTATTACAATGGTAACATTATGTGTCGGCATTATTAAGTACGTATGTGTGTAAGTATGTAGTACACGACGGGTTTTCCGCCCGTCGCACGTCATCTAACAACAACAGCCTCAATAAGTTACAATAATAATTAATATCATTAATTACGATAAACTACTAATAAAGTCATACAGCTTAGTATAATAATATTATGCGTATATTGCATACAGATAGATAAATACCTGGGACACAGGTACACTATAATATTGTATCAAGTGGGCATTATTATGTTTTATGGCTAAAATTCAAACTATAGATACAGTTCGCAAATACCTTACATAGTACACAGTACAGGACACGTAACAAAATTAAAATAACAATTAAAGCACGCTATCCATCTATTAAAGCTAGGTATGTACAATACAATTACAGATTCTTTGGGTTCGTTAGCTTACGTTTTTTGGACTCTGAATATTTATATATACAAAAACAAATTGTAAGTTGTATCAAATGAAGCTATTCTACGTATATGGTCATTATTATAATTATTTATATTCAATTCTCCTATTTACCGTTAGTCCTACTCCTTTTCTGACAATAAATACGTTTCACAAGGAATATTTCCTGCACTTGTAACAAATCGAGTTATTATATTTTAATATTTGTATATAATTATAATAGCTTGGAATCAATTCACAGAATTATCCCAACACCATAAAAACTAACAATATTGACGAATAATTTAATTTTTTACAATGCAAGCAAACAACCACATAAAATTCATATGTGTAACATAATAGTAGTACATAGTATGTAATAGAATTTACAAGTAGATAATGCATATTTGCATGTTCATCGTTTTCTTTTTTACATTTTTTAATTACTTATCTGCTCAAAAAATCACTGACAAGTCAGACTGTCTTAATTTAATTTAAAACAAGCAGAAACGTCATTGTGCTACAGTCAAGGCGACAGTTTTCGATGGATGTATTAATAATATGTGATCTTTCGAATAAAATCGAATCATTGAGTTCAATCGTCAATTTTACTAAAGCTCCCTACAGTAATTACAATTATTACTTGCTTTAGCAAAATAGTTGGTCGACACTTTTTTCAAATCTAAATTTTAAAAATTTGTCGAAACCGTCAGTCACCACTTTAACATCAGATGATTGATTTTGGTGCAACTCAGGCACGTTAAGTGCGTGAGTAATCTCAATGTCTCCATTTCAGTCGAAGGTTCACACATTACGAACGACTTTCGAGAAAATCATGTGTCATGCTCATGGCTAGACGCTGTATTAATTATGATCTATTGCTAATGTTTCACATAGTACCTAATAGTTTATAGTATTCATTCCCTCATGTATGCGAGCACAACTTTCACAATCTACATTAAAGATATAATTATAACAATTGCCATTCATAGACAAGACAGCTTTGATCTGTTATTGCTTTCCTCTCAAAGCTATTTTACCTGTTTGATATTTTCTAAATAGTTAATTATTTATTTTATATTATAATATATTACATTTAATTATAACATTGTGATAGTTATTTTATTTTAGTATGTACATACATTATTTATGTATCGCCCCTTAGCTCCATGACTATCAATCAATAAGCCAACTCGATATGTAAAGTCGAGTACACACAGTACTATATGTACACATAATGTGAAAGTTTTTGTTATTATTGCGCATATGGATTTCAGTAACCAAATACATGGATAGGAAGTAGGTTAAAAAATTACGTATTGCTAGCATAGGGAATTTTGCCAGTCTGTTGTCGCCAATCATATCTTAGAGTACAGTACACACAACAATACCAAAATGAAAATGAAAATCTGCTTAATGTAGTTTGAAGTTTTGTAGAAAAGTTAGGAATGTATCATTTGAAAGTGAACATAGAACTTTTTGACGGAATATTTTGATATGCGAAAGAACCGGCGTTCCAACTCAGGAAAGAGAGGAAAACAGTGGACGCAAGTTTTATATGTATCAGGAGAAAAGTATGGTGAAATGTTGTGAAAGTTGATAAAAAACGAATTTTGAATCCATACAATGGACGAGGGTCTAGATGACTGTATATTTGGTCTTCTATATAGGGGGAGTTAACATTTGAATAGGAATACATACACATAATTTTACAACTGCATTATTATGAGACCAAAAATATTGTTTAGACGAACGTAAGAAAACACGGGCAATACATACACAAGAGGAGGATATATTCCTATATATACGAGGATATTATATATAATGTTTTATTTTAATATACGTTTAGCAGAATAATGAAGGGTCTCCGTTTCCATGACTGAGGCCTCTACAGGTTGACAAATAGAGTCGTCCTTTAATCACCTTCACCACCTACACGTGAAGATATTCCACAGACCACCACTCAGACTTCTGGTCAGAGTCAGTGTAATAAATCTGGCCACAAGAGTCAAATTACTACATTTACAGCTAATGGGACCTGAATCATGATTGACAATTCAAAAAGGCCAATTTGGTTAAATATCGGGTATACGTTTCATTATGCGGAAGGGTCAAGGAAGAGATCCAGCGGAGAAAGAAATGAAATCGGAGTTCATGTGGTGAGAAAGAGACAGTGAAAGAGTGGACGGAACAGAAAGGAAGCAACTATTCATGTGACAAGAAGAAGTAAGGTTTAAGTTTACGGAAAATGGAAATCAGAGAAACAGAAACGGTCTACTTTACAGAATTAAGTGTGGTCCAATCAATCCAATACTCTAAAGTGTAAACAGAGGGACTTATTTTTAATTGACCGAAAAAACGAAGGTATACGTTACAATAGAATATCAGCAAACTCCCTACACAGAAATAAGCAAGTCAAGATGGAAATTATCGCTTCCTACAATACCTACTCCTACTAGTATAATACTTTCATGCACTATGCAAACGTCCTAGAAATATATTAGTAAACTCAATTCTAAATAGTATTTACTTTCAAATTCTACAAACATTGCTAGTACAATTCAGCATTAACATTTTATTTAATATAGACATTCATTCCTTTATCTGTATTTGTGCATAATATTTATTATACTGCTTGTTCCATAATTCAAAAATAACGCAGAACATCAATTTAAAAATAAACCTCACCAATTGAAAACATACACAAATTTCAAGCTACAATAATACAACTACGTCTAAAGTCCATTCAACTGAAATTTTCCATTTAGATCCCCAAATGGATTGCAAGGGTGTTAAGACCTCCCTTTTGAAATAGATTACTAACATTTATTATGTATCTAGTAATAAGTAAGCAGAAACTGACAATGCATTGATTATAGCTATTTATCTGCATGATTTGAAATCACTGTATACCCTGATGCTAATGAATTCATTACAGTCTGCCAATTGCTTTGAATTGCATTGATATATGTAGTAGTGTATATAACTGCTAATCCTTTGTTTTATCGGTAAATTAAATCTCAGCCAAATAAAAGCCCACGTTTGACTAGAGATTCATGTGAGGCAAATACAAGGAGCTACAGTAAATGCCTCTGTTATACCAACACATTAAGATACGAACGAATGGCTACATACAAGCTACATACAGAGCTAAATAATGATAATAAATAAATAGAGTAGTTCTTATTTTTAGTGGTCATAATAAATAATATGTAGTAAACAAAGTAACCAGTAAATAATATTCACAGTCACAGATACAACAGTAACAACAACAATAATGATAATAATAATGATCGTAATAATAATAATGAATAATAATAATAATCAAAGGACTACGAACTTTTAATTTGGATACGAAATCGACTGAATAATCGAAACAATAGGGGCTAAAGAGGTTAAGAAGACGCTCTGATTAAGATCAGATGGTACAAGACCAAATGCAAAGATTTCCAGATCAGATGGGTTGAGAAATGCTAGTGTGAAGGGAGGTTAGGATTGCCCGTTCTCTTCCTTGATCAGTCCCTGCAGAGAACAACAGAAATCATTCATGAGGCTCAGACAAAAGGCAATACGCAACGAACGAACAGAGAAGTTTTTAGTTTTTAGTTTTTAGTAGACAAATCAACTATAGAACGTGTTTTGCTTTGCGCTACTCTGTTTTAATTAGTACGTACATGTGATTGTGCCTGTTCATGTTTCACTTAGTTTTTATGCACAAAGAGCTATGAGTCTGTGTACATACGTTATAGTACTTAATTATAACATACGTCGCAGAAATTCGAAAAGTGTTTTATATTTGAGAGGTGTACTGGAGGAATATAATGTTAGACACAGCTGCTGAGATTATTATTATTATTATCATTACATTTAGTATTGAGATGACATTGATTGAGTCTCGATACAGAACTCAATGCAAGTCAATGCTCAGAGCTACTTATATTTTATTATTATTATATTATTAGTCATTTTTAAGATTTTAATTTTCTGGCTCTAAGAGTCAGTATATAAGTAGCGTCTGGAAACGGCAAACACTTTGAGTAATTACCACACTACATACGCACAGTACAGATAAATATGCAAAATGATTCATATCAAATGAAGGACAGTGCGATTGGATAATTGAGAGACACTACTGATAAGAGTGTTACTATCATTTCAATTGAAGGATGCTAATTGCTCGTGCTGGTGAAAATTTATATTGAGGGCACTCAAGCAGCATTGACAAGGTGGCGATGCAAGAGAGCACTGGTTGTGGGACAAAGATCAGGGCGGGATTGAGGAGTACTGGTCATAACATTGAAGTTATTTACATGATTCACATGGTTGTACTGGGGGTGATGTCCGTTCATTGTGACATTGTTGGCTGTCGCCAGAAGGATACTATTCGGACCATTCACCTCTGCCATTTTTGTTTTAGCGTACTCAATACGGATTCCTCCTCGGTCCGAGTAACGTAGAAAGGATCCTTGCAAAGCTGCCATAGCTTGGGTCGCAAATCGCACATCCACGTATTCCACGAAAGCAACTGGGCTACCTCCCTTCGTGTGTAACCGCAGTCGGCTGAATCCTGGAAAGCTGTTCCCAAACAATTCAAAATACAACAATTTAATATTACACTCTCATAAAATTAGCAAATATTTCACAATGTGTATACAATGTGTATAAATATGTCCAAAGTTAAACAGTCTCGTGTCAATAAACAAAGTGTCATTCTATTTGCAAAATTACTTTCTTGTACCATTTTTGCAAACTATAACTATATACATAACAATTCTAACACAAACATTCAATGTATTCAACTCAGTGAGTAGGGAGCTACTTTTACATGCCTCAGAAAATAAGGAATTTCAACTATAGCAAAAATCATTATTGGAAAGCTATGTTGCGAAAGCAACTTACGAGTTTTCTTCTAGTCTCGAATGGCCGCTACAGATATTTACAGCCGCAGTAAATAGAAAATGCAACTGGATTTTCCTTTGTTAAAGGAACAATATCAATTCTGAATAGAATCCAATTATATTATACCACGTTGAAGCTACGTACGTATAAGTGCTAACCATTCCACCATGCTAAACTTGTTGGTATTTCTTTCTACATATTATTATGCTCTTTATTATTACGAGCATTCATGCCCTTTTGTTTTATCCACTCGTCCTAAAAAATGAAATAGAAAATTGATTGACATGTGATATAATATGTTGTGATATATGCAGGAGCACAACGCTGTGTGTACTTACATACAATAGCGTATATTATATACTTGCAGCTTTATTGCATCTGATGGAATGGTCACTAGTGGCATGAGTTTGATTTGTGTATGGAGGAAGGTATGAGAAGAAAGCTGTTAAATGAGAGACGGAAAAATTGAATATTATATAGAGGTTAGCGGGCATTTCTGATACTTATGTCAAAAGACATCAAGCTAATAAATAGGGAGATAGCTAGCCATACTAAATAGTATTAAAGTGGGAGCAGAGCATTGTGAGTCTAGCTGCTACATTAGTTTACGTAGCATTTTCTTTTTGTTGAAAGGGGAAAGTTACTTAGTTGGAAAGGTTTTCATGACATTTCAGCAGGGAGTTCAGAATTAGACGGCAATGCGGATATAGCCGAAATGTACTCTCCGCCAAATTCTGATACGAAAAGATCAACTAAGTTTGGCAGTGATATTTTAGTGTTGATCAGAGCGTCATAAAACAAATCCCTTCTTTAGCCACTCGGCTACCAACCACCATATCTACAGGACGAGAATTTTCGGAATGAAACCATAAGTACAACTTACGATTTTACAATCCATTAATGTGTACTTGTCATAAGCACTCGAGTTCTCCTAAAAATGTATTTATGAACAAGTGTATCACACTTCATAATATATATCTGTCCGAGAGTGCATTTAAATTTATCGTGGAAAAATATTCTCTCCTAAAATTTATTTAGAAGAGTCAAGGGAGTCTTAATTTTCGCTCCTTCCACTTTCTCCCACGACTCGAGAAAGCACACCCGACCACACCACACTCGCTCTCCCCATGTCTAACTAAATGTGCTCCGCACACTTGCCATGGCATTGTACGAAGAAAATATATCTGAAGTCGGCACGTAAACTACCCGTACAATCGTCATAAAGACTGGAGCACTGTCTCACACTCATCCAACTCTAACTCACACCAAGCAAAGCCAAGCCTCTGCTCCATGCTACATGCATCCTCTAGAATCCTCTTCCAACAATAAGACATAAGATACATAAATACAAAGAGAAAGGTAAGAACAACTGTAGTATCTCAGAACAGTCGTTCGCATGTCTCCTAAACGCAGAAAAAGGTTCTATTCTATTAGATAGTCTGAAGGAGGACGTGAATGAAGCTGAAACATTCATGAACAGAGCACGCTGCTCCCAGAACTTCCACAGTCCTACTACATTCCAAATGAAAACTGAATTTTCCACCGTGGCTCTGTCTGTTTCGCCCGCTTTCTCCCTCCTATATACAACATACAACCCACCTCCATCCTACTACACGTACATAAATACATCTACAGGTACGCTATACATATACAACCATACATAGCACATAGCTACACACCTACGTCTATAATACATGTCTACAATGTATTCTTACACGAGTTCTGCTAGTTCTACCACTACTACACTCCTACATCATGAACTATGAAGGAAATCATTTCATATGTAACTGAATGAAGCTCATCCACTCTCACACTATTTCTTTCTAGATCCGTGCCAATGCATAGGCCCCATTACTCCTACTACTACTAGTACTACTCATACTACAACTACATACCTACATACAACTTACAAATGCTTCTATTACAATTCACCATGTCTTGCTTGGCGTGAGTAGCCTTTAGAGTTCCCAACTATCGACATACAAATACCAGGAACGGTGAAAACTGTTAGGTAGTAGAGCTATCATGTAAACTCCATTTCTAGTAGACTATAGCTTCTTCCCATCAAAATGCTTAATATCCTTTTATAGAACTGCATTATTTCCTTGGTTTTCACCATCTCCTCTATGTACATAGTACAAAGGAAGTAAGTCCAATGGACAAACAGCCGAATGCCATTATAATGCAATATTAGCTGTAAGTACGCCGTTCTATCGTCGCTTTGTCTGAAGAGCTATATGTGGCGTTTTTTGGTGAGAAAGCACGAGGAGATATATTAACACTAATGCCAAATAATATATTGTCCAACTAACCTAAAATGACATGGGTGGGGTTTATATCATGTCCGTCCCAACAGAATAAACACACTACACATTAGATGTCGAAGATCTGTAAAATCATGCCGATGTTCCTGCACTCGATGGGACGGACACGTAGTAAATACTCCGCCCAACTCATTTTATGTTAGCTTCTATATAAACTTCATTTGTAAACTAACTTGCTTAGAGTTAAAGGTGTGGGTAGGGATGATTATATTATACAACTACAAGGCACAGAGAACCCGGCCAAAACACATTATTTACAAAGGCAACTATATTTTCCATATTTTTTATTCCACGTAGTTCGTTACATAATGGCTCATCTCTTGGAATCGTACAGTCGTTGACAAGGTGACAATCACATATAAAGATGATTAAATCCAATTAATTAGACTATATTCATATGAATGTTGCTAAAGTCTGGGCGTATTCTCCATGTCAGAAAGGTGGGGAACATTATTAGATTCGACGTGTGTAGCTACACTAACATTTATTTACCCTCTCATACTATCGCACTTCAGTTCTCGAGAGTGAATGACAAATTTTAATGTGTATTGTGTAGATATGAGTTTTCCATCTGTTTGTATTGCATATTAGATTGCAGTTGAGGTAAAAGTTTTGAGAATTTCGCTGGCTGAATGTGTAACGTTGAATGTGTGTCATCCACTTAAGGCTGAATACATTATTTTGTACTTTGTCTGGTTTATTCGACTGAATTGAATGGAGTTCTATTTGCATTCACGTCTTAAAGAATGTCGCTATGCATAAGTGACACCAAGGAGAAAAAGGTCCATTGGCCAGTTATATGAATAGTAGCATTAAGACGTAGTAGTAAAATGCAGTATAATAGTAGTGAAGGTGAACGACGAAGAAGGACAAATACTAATAGTATAGGCAAGTGCTTTACAATACTTTGTTATGCTTTCAGTCTTAGTAGTTGTAGTCGTAGCAATACACGAAGAGTATATCGAACAGATCACTACTGAACAATCAAGTCGAATGTTGAAGAAAGTAGAGTGTCTAGCTGTGCACTCGAGTTTGCCAGTATTTTGTTTGCATTTGAGGTATAACAGTCCAAGTGGAGAAAAAGAGAGAAACGGAGACAGTAGGTAGTATGAATAAAACCAACAAGGCAAAGGTGTGAAGTAAAGCTTGAAGATGTAAGCAAAAGGTTATAGAATAATCTTTTCCTTAAACTACGAGCTTTTACTAACAAAAACCATACTTTTCCAACGTTGCCTTCGTAACTAAGAGGGTTCGACCTTTTACTTTAAATATTCCTCAAATGACGCAGCAGACTTCAAATTACAGTTCGATAATGCTACATCGAATATTAAAATCAACTTAAAATGTTGACATAGTTGAGCTACTTAAAATTTTCTTTTTTGTTTTAACAACATTTTGTTTGCGTAATGACGATATAAGAGAGCAAAAGGATGGATAAAGTAAATGGTGAAACACATCTTTTTAAAATTGGCTTCAGTTTACACAGCTGCGAATGGCGAAAAGATATATATTGATACCATTGCATAGCTTTTACTTCGTTTGAATCGAAAGTAATGTGGAAAGCTTTAAGTAAAAGGTAAGGCTTATTTTGGTTGATACAATTGGAGCTTTTGCTTAAAAAACTTGAAGGAAAAGGATGGATTGTGTTTTATTCATTCTAGTCTGCCTGCCTAGACTTAGACACATCTGACAAACATAGTTTTCTTTCTCCATTCTAACAGCGGCTCTAATTTTGCCTCTCCTTGCATATTTCATGTGTATTAATCTGAATTATTCAGCTCTCTTTTGTTACAGTTGACGATAGAAGAGGAAGGGGAGAGAGAAAGCGGACTGGTTGGTATATATGCAGTAATAGTCAAAATTCAGGGTTGCCAGTGCCAGGATAGTTCGTGTGGCTTGTTCGGTGAATTCACACACGAAACTAAAATAGTGGATGTGGAGAGCTACATGTTCACTTACAACACATATCCACTCCACTCACTCCACAGCTATTAAAGTAGATCAGCACAGCAGAAATTTAGCTCCTTGGGCTTATTTCTCCAAATACCCCACCCGATATGTCCGGCTAGGGTTTTTTTCAAGTCTCATTGCATGAAGAAAAACAAGCCAACGGAGTAGGAGCCGTGGCTCGGGTTCTATACCGAATTCAACACTTATTGCACGGACGTGACATTTACACGGGTGAAAGTTTGATGTGAAAATGGACTTGAGCTCATGTAGGCTAAACATAAAATCTATTGAATTGCTAATATACATTTTGTACAGATGTCTGCAATAATAAAGCAACATAAAAGAATTTTTTTCGGTCTAGAATATTGTAGTGTTATTGCAAAAAATCCTGTAGATTTTCTTTTTCATTTTTAAATTCCCCTTAAAAGAAAGTTTACACGAGTGAGCCCAAAGTATTAACAACAGCATTTTATTGCCGTGCAGTGGTAGTCAGTCAGGTGAGCCATGAGATGCAATATATTTCTATACATAGGTATGTGTGTACAAACCCTACACATACAACTTACAGGTATAGATCGACTCGACTTTGTGCAATGACATGAAACGACGCCCATAACTTTTAACATGGGCTCTCTCAGCGTGCACTCAGTCCAGCCGCTCTTTCACCGTGTATTCCAATGATATACTTTTATACTCAAACCCATATTTTGTCACACTATTACTCTAAATACGTTTGGCAACTGGACACAATGCAAATAGTTTCCCCTGCCCAAAAACATACTCGTACAACTACACACGAGCAACTAAGAAACTATCCGATACAGTCATATATAGACAGAGAACATAGACAACCCATTAAAGTCTTGCACAGCAATGAAATAGGCCGAAATTCCAAGTTAGCAAAACATTTTGCTGTTATGAGTAAAAGCTTTAGTTATTGTAGGAAGGACTAAGGCCCACACAAACTTTCCTTCTTCACTTTCCTAACACACCATGCAACATCAGAACAGATACAGTAATTTGCAACTCCGGATTATTTACTAAACACAGTGTTGCCCGCCAGGTGAATAGTTATTATTAAGCAGAATGTGAGACTGAGTGCATATCATAGTCGCAGTCTGACTATTAATTAGACGGAGGCATAAGTAGTACGAGTCTATACAAGTAATTTGTTATTTGTTAAAGAGTTACAGTATGGACATGTTATAGTACGGATATGTAAGTAGTAAGGGTATGTGTATAAGTAGTTGGTTACGTATGTAATGATTACCTGCCAAAAATATCTTTCAACTCTTGTTCAGTAATAAAAGCTCCAAGATTAGCAACAAACAAAGTGGAGCACGGTGCATGACTTCCCATCGACTGAGAACATGCAGATCCAACAGGGGAGGCCAAAGATGGCGAAGGTAGAAGATGCGGAATGCTTGCATGTAGTGACCCGATTGTTGGTCCTCCCAATGTCAGAGCTTGCTGTGAATTGAAAAGGAAAGAAAGTATATTAGTTTTGAGTGTGGAGTCGATGAGGGAGCGAAAGGGTATTTTGTTGATAGAGTAAAAGAAGGGAATGAGTTCAAATGAGTTGTAGCATGAAAACTGCACTACAAAACAATTAAGACTGGGCTACGGTGGTGATGTTTAGGAGTTATAAGGCAGAGTGCACGGAGTTGAATATTTGCTGAGGATGATGGCGTGTGAAAAGTACAATAATTACGATACTGGTTACTTGTGGGTGGGAGAGGCATTCAGGTGAGAGGCTCGCGAGGTGAACTTCCTACTGACCAGTGAAGTGGTAGCTTCGGCTTGGCGAAATGTGAGCGAATCCTCTAAATGACCTGACTATAGTCAACTAGCACGTGACTTATTGCTCTTATAGTACAGTAATACTATCGTGGCATTGTATTTCACGTAAATCGACCCAAATCCATTGTGAGTGTCTCACATTAGTATTGTTGGCATGGCTTAGTTATAATAGAACAGTAAGTGGATAGAGTTATTAGAGTTGCAGATATTAGCACTTATTATTACTTTGCCAGTTATTGTCACCCGGGTGATGCTTGTGACTTGTGACCGTGGCGGGTGAGAATGGTGGGTTATTGTGGTGTGGTTTACGGCTGGATATTTAATGGAGGGTCAGTTGGTTAGTTAATTAAGTGCCACCAAGGAGCGCGCAAAGGGCACGCTTGTTGCAATTAGCAGAAAGAAGGTGCGGATATTGATGCTATAACTAATTAACAACCTAGCAGTATTAGTGAGTTGAGTACAGTACAGTACATACATTCAACATAGCACAGAAAAATTCAAACTTGCAATATTTGGATTAGTATCACTATTGCTCTATACCTAGAGATGCACAGTCAACTCTACTAAAACTAGTTAGCCAGAGTTGCAGATGGAATGAATCTGTCTGTGTCTTAATCATATTCTATTTGTACGGGAACTGACTGAAACTGAGTTTTTCTATTTGTATGCTTCTTAACCCAATGTTAATATGTGTGTAAATTTTAGCATTGCCGTCTGCCTGTTTCTCTGCTACCTCCTCATCCACCGATAATAAGCCAAATTTGCCCTGACATAGAGTGCACCGTACCGCTTTGACACAGTAAGTAGCTGGGAGGCAGGTAAAGAAACGTTGACTTGGCGGTGTTTTGGTGTGGAGCTGGAGGTTGCTATCTGTGGAAAGAGGAAATGGAGAGAAAAATGAAAGAGTGATGATGAACTGCCTTATGTCTGTGGCTGTGAGAATTTAGCAGGACTGCTTTATGGTGAGTGAGGGTAGGAGAGACATGAATGTTTGGAATGACTGGAAAAGTGAGTAAGATAGTTAGAGTAGTAGAGTAGTAGTAGTGGTGTGGTGGTAGTATAGTAGTAGAGTTACCTATGAGAGTATTATTTGAATTAGAATGAAATTGAGAAGAGGCGGATTAGTACATAAACGTATAGTAATAGTAGAATGTGCTTGATGAGTAGTTATAATAGTAATATTATAATTATAAGTAAGTTAAGTAAGTTAAGTTAAGGATGGCTGGCAAATTGGCAATACACGTGAAGACTACTACAGTACAGTACAATACTGAAGATTAGTGAATGAAGGGCAGAGCCTGTGCCAGTGCTAGGAGCTGCCACTGAGGCCAAATTACAAATGAGTACGATAAAACTTTACTAGAGAAAAGGATGTACGAGGGATGAAATCCTACTGTATTTTGACGATGGAGAACACCCGTGTTCACCGCATGGACATGATGGTCCATCATGAGGGGAGATCCTAGTGAAGCCTTAACCAGAAAACCTGAGTGGGACAACAGATGAGATGGGTACATAAGAGAAGAGCCGCACGACTCTGGACTCGATGGCAAGTTCACCAGACGGTTGGGACTAGTGGAGTCCAGTGCCTCATCCACATTGAAGGAGTACGAGGAACCAGAGGAGGGATTCGGGTTAAAGTTGGGGGAAGATAGTCAGAGGAAGGAGCGAAGAGGCACCTGTGGATGTAAGGCAGGGTGAACCAAAGTTGGTGCTTGAAGGCCAGCTGGAAGTTCTGCCGCCGCTGCAGCCGCCGCCGCTGCAGCTGCAGCTCCTGAGTAAGCCACAGTCGCCATAGGTGGTGGCCACAGTTCAGGACCGCCGGCAAAAAACGGGCCTCCTAGTGCTGCATCCATCCAAAAACACAACAAAACAACACGTCACAATTAATACAAAAATTACACGGCCCTTTCTAATTCAATTAGCAACAGGGAAAGTAAATATTTGAATACACGAAATGAGATTAGTGAAAGTATAAAGTGGAAATATCACGTACGTGCAGTCAGTGTGTGAATCATAGCAGGATGTGGGGCAGCCGCCGGAGGTGATTGCTGCTTTGGTTTGCTCGCCTTCGTATTACTCTTTGCAAATTCCAGTCGAATCGTTTGTGGTAAGTCGGGATCAAATTGGACACCCTGATAAATTAAGCAACGAATGAAAATAAAATCAATACTACAAGATCAATTTTAATTAAACTAAGTGCTTTGTGGCAGGCAACACAGTTTCAATGCCCACTAGTTTTACAGACCTGAAGAACCTGCTTAGCAGCCTCTGCTTCTGCACGAGACGTAAATGTAACGAAACCCACCGGCTAAGAGAAAACAAAATAATAACGTTGTAATCAGTATACTCCTCTTAAACTTCCAGACTAAGGCCCAACTACTAGTAGCGCCTTTTCAGGAAGCAACTTATTTCGTTACACCAATAATGCAATCAAACTCACCGACGATGTCTTCCCATTTTTACTCGTAACCTTTAGTTGGGAACCTTCATAGCCCTGCAAAACAAAACACAGTACATAATACCACACAGTCCGCTGCCACGCGTACTTTCTTATTAACTAAATTATAACATAAACTTTCCTAGACCCTTTTTCTATTTTCACAATCACACAAGCTTTATTGCAAAAGTAGAAACAACGGAATGCTGAATTACTTAGATATTATAATATACTTGCATTTTTTTCAAATGAGTAACTCAGAATTGTATTTTTCTGGTTGATTCAAACTAATGAAACATTAAATTTTGAAAATCTTGACAGCATTATTTTAACACTTTTAACCACAGTAATTGCAATTAATTAATTGGTTCTTGGAGTTGGAATCATCATTCTTTTTAGATATTTTACGTAAACAAGTGTGAGATAAATATTGCAGGCTATTTGAATGGATGCTTATAAACGCAACACGTTATAAAAAATACTTTTCAAGTAAAAAAAAGATTTATAATTTATAACGTACTTCATATCCTCTGAAGAGTAGGTAAAGTTCCCGAGGCTTTGCGTCCATGGGCAATCCGCTGACAAAAAGAGTTCGCACCTGAAAAAATAGGAAAAAAGTTTGTGTAAGGTTTATGTAAATATTACACTTGCTTCAACGATTATTGTAATGTATAACACATGGCTAGATATATCAACTACTAGGTATATCATTTAGTATTGCGCAACTTGCTATTTCCACTGAAATTCTACAACCCCGGCATGTAATTATTTTTCAGTTACGAAGCGTAAAAATGATTTACCAACTCAAAGCATTTAGAAATAAAATCATCATGTTGAAATCCTTTGTACGCCATTTTCTTTTCATTTCTATTTCAATAATGGTATTCAGACTTTTGAAATTATCATAATAGATGTTGTCATTAATTTTATTCAGACCCATTACACATTTGCATTATAATGCCTCTTCAGTTTCCATTGCATATATTTAGATACTTACTGTCGTGTGTTGTGTCAATGTGGGTAGAAGTAAGTTTATGATATACCTGTCCCTGTAGGTACTTTGTTTGTGACGGAATAATATGGTTTTTAAATGTTTTGGTTGAATACAGGATAAAATATACTTTACTTTGTGAATAAGTTTTCCGAAAAGACGACAGATAAGCCTAATAATACACTATTGTAATATTCATGCGACAGAAGAGGGATATAGTTATATAGAAGTAAGAACTTGGTGGTAGTGCCGTATTTGCTTTCATGACTGACACATTTTATCCCATTAACTACCAAGACCATTTATCGTAGTTCCAGGAGACATACATGAAATATGACGTAGTTTATATTTGCTATAGGCATGAAATGATAGCCTTTGTTATGCTAATATGGGGACTTGTGTAGTCTATAGTAGCCATAATTCTCAAGTTTGTCAAAGAAAGGTTTTTTATGGATTGTATTTATCGTGGTGATTGAAATGCAGTAAAATGAATTGATATTTGCTTATTCTGAGAGTAAAAAGCACAAAATAATTCACTGCTGTCTATTTAGTCCACTTTTCTCAAGGCATAATTTTGGAAATCCACTTATTGTTAGACATAAAGCGAATGGTGGATCGGTGCTGGACACGTTAATGATAAAAGGAATGAACTATTGCAACAGATATAGAAAGTAGCGATGACTGATGCGCTTTTTCTATGCAAAACTTATATGCTAATGCTACTTGTTACTTTGTGCACAACAGAGGGAGTGGTCCTCTTACCCAGTCCCCAAACTATTTTTGTGTACAACAGAAGAACAGAAAGACAGACACGGCATTGACATTAAGTAGCTGAGGCTACTTAATAAATGATAAATCACAAGCTGTATCGTATTAACCGATATAATGTAACATCATGCAATGGCGAGTCCGCGTTTCAAGCAAACATGTCTAAAATGTCTATCCATTCGTACATCCTTCATTTGATTTGACAATTCCACGCAAGCACATGCCTCACAACTCGTTTTTGCTTAATTATTATGGCGAAACATTTATTGGCAAAGGAAAATCACATTGATTCTATCATACAGTTCGTTATTTCAAGTTTCATGATGTTAAAACTATTGTCTGTTTTCTTCTGGAAAATTTCAATAAATGCAGCATTCAGCATTCGGAAAATACCATTCTATAAATTGAATAAAAAATGACATATTTTTACTTTTTAATTTAAAATAATCGCAGTTCAATTTTGTCTACCTTTATTAACTTATTTATCCTCATTGTTAGCTATGTTTGACTTACATACACATTGAGCATTCATGTGAAGGTATTATCCAATTAAATGAGTAAATAGAGATCAATTGACAGGCTATAATTTTCTTTTAATTATACACCATTTGAAGAGTGTGTTGAATATTGTCGCAATGCAATGTTGACTATACCAATAAACGGAGAACGTAGTATTAAACAAGTACCTACACTTGAAGACTCATTCTATAAATGTGTTTCGCCATATTTCCCATTTGCTGCATAGTATTGATTACATTGAATGTAAAATTGGTTGAATAGACGGTTTAAAACACATCGTTGAAATATTTTCATGTGGACATGGTGAATATAAGCATTAAGTTAATTCGCAGTTCAGTGGAGTCAAATGTGCATGAGAAGAATGGTTTGTGTTAATATTTTCTTGAGTTGTGTGTGACTCAGACTGAGAATTTCCGATACAGCACAATATTATAGGGCGGCTACCACTGCTAGTGTTTTTACTTTGTACTTTAGCATTTACAGTAAGTATCTGCTTGATAATATATGTAGGATTGGCACGAGTGCGAGTTGTACACTACGGCAATTCAGTTTTGCCCGACAACAAACACATATCGTCCATCGAAGGAATGCATGTTGTGTTATTGTGAAAAAGTCGCGTCGCGTCCACAATGCCACTCGCAATGTTTGTTCTTGACTATTCTGCACGAAATCATGAATAAAATAGCAACTGCTGTTGTAACCAACTCGCATTCAGTTCCATTTGCTACACATATTGCAGGGGAAAAGACAGCCATCAGTCTATTGTAGTGTACCTCAGAGTCCTATTGCACGATATGACGAGGGAAAGCTTTGTAAATGATTTTGTCTGATAGTTTTTCAAGTAAGAGCATGATGGACAATTAACAAAACTATACTAGGCAGCATAAATGAGCCACAAACAGTACATCAATATTAGATTGTGTTGCTAGCAATAATATTATAATATATAAATATACCTACGCACATCCACAAACATAAATCAATTATTCCAATGTAGTGGCAGAGAAAATAAAACTTTTTGCAGGGAGCTGCAAAAACGAATAAATACAAGAGCACTAATGAAATGCCACACGTGTGCTATAACATGAAGCGAGGTATACTTGCGTTATTATGTTGTGAGGGCATATAGTGTATAGTGTATAACTAAAGGAAAAACATATTCACCATAATATACACATTTTAAATGCATAGTTGAGTAGGAGGTACATAGACTGTTGGAAGTTGGAGTTGGAGCCACTCGCAAAAAATTATATTATTATGTATATACGTTACCAGGGTTTATCTTAGTTCCCTAGGAATCCATAGCTCCATCCAAATCTATTGAAAAGTTGGAGTGTACTACAACTACAACAGAAGTGTAACTGGAGTACCAAAAAGAGTTGGTTAACAAAACATATATCATGAAAAGGAAAACGCGAATTTTAAGCGCATTGCAGCGCAGTAGTGGAAAAGTAGACTCACGGACCATGTAGCACACAATATTATTATATTCCATGAGTACAAAGCATATTATTATAACAAGCAATTCTCGCACGCCTAAAAGTTCATAGAAGAACAACTTCTATTGCAATTTCCTTGCTATTGACATTTTTGCCATTGTAAAGACTTGGAGTGTTATGATGACTACTACGAGTATGGAGCGAAGATCAGAGGCAGTTCCTAATGCGGATTGTTTTTCCACAGAAATCATGTAGTACTGTCAATAGCAATAGTCGGGAGAAATTTCTATTCCATTCGCACATCAACTACACATACATTACGTACATTAGATACTTGTCGATGCTTCACTTACTCTCCACTCTCACAATACTCCAGAAATACACTCAGACCAACATTACTATAATGTATTTGTTCCAAGCACACGCTCAGCATCCATAACCACACCAAACCATCGAAATCTGATATTTTCAGATCAAAGAATTCACACTGGAGATTCACAAAGCATATCAACTAAAACATAGCCATTATTAAATATAATATTATATTCGATACACTTCCCATTCTCACACAGACAATGACGAATCCCAGAAACACGACTTTGTCCATATACCTACAACACCAGTAATACTAATACTGTCGCTCCTACTGCCACAACATTACCAATAAATAAATAGAACAAACACGCGACATACTTTCCGAGTCAAGGCAAGATGACAAAACTTCGTGGTTTCATCTTCCTCTTTCACTTCCACCCAACTCTCTCTCTCTATCTCTCTATCTCTATCTCAACCAATATGCACACAAGATGGTCAACCAATCTCACGTCCTCCTTCATTTAAATGCATATTGAGTGTCACCATCTCAACTTACATTACAAAAAACCTTGCACTGTTTGTGTAGATGATATGCATTTCACAAAATGGCATACGTCTAACCAATTCCACATGTAGCCATAGGTAATAATCCCCATTTGCACAAAAAATAATGCTTTGTGCGTCCTATTCCAATCTCCTTCAGCAAGGATTTCTATTGTCAATAATTCTAATGCAACCAATACGCATTTAGTTTTGAAATACAATAGCGCAGAGTAAGATTGTATACAATGAAGTATCACCAATCTAATCAAATACAGTAGCAACTACATAGACTAATACTTACTGTAGATTCCGCCACAGAGCTATTACAGTTAAACACATCATTCTTAATTATTTTTTAATAGCCTAATTTAATTGCTTAATTTTATTTAAAAGCTCACGAAAAGAAACATTTTTTGTAGTTATAAAGAGCATAATCTTGAAAAAGAGATTATTATACAGGGTGGCTCAACAATCAGGTTAACAGTTAGTCGTGACGCTCCTATTCCCCAGTTGGGGGACCGGTAAATGATGTAGACACCTTAAACGATTCTCCAACCGATTGTCTATCATATAAAATTAAAATTAGTTTCATACCACTTCCGGTTAAAAAGTTATTGCGATTTTACTTAAACAACTTTAAAAATACTCT
>JAQFYB010000387.1:0-57449 GCA_034694085.1 Pogonognathellus longicornis
GCTGGATGGGATGGCTATGGTTTCAACATCTTTTGGAGTGGATGGGCAGGGATGGGCAACTGAAATTTCCATCTCTGATACATACACACACGTACACCATACATAGATACATACCATAGCTGTAGCATAGTTAGAGTTACGACGGGTTAGAGTTAGAGGACAAGTGTATACGCTGCGTTGCTGCGTATCTTTCTAATGTTCTGGGCTAAATAAGTTGGACATGTAGTGTCTGAATCGTAGGAATAAACGAAACACACATACCAAATAATAATTCTTTAGCAAAAGTCAGTTAAAACATTGCATGATTGCATCCCCATATTTTGTAGCTATAGAGGTGTTTCGGCTGTTATTAATTGTAGCTAAAGGTCCAACTCCAGTAACAAAGCTTCCAGTACGTTTTTAATCTCTTTGGAAGGATATAAAATAAAATTGTAGAAATACAGTGGCTCTGGGTGTCCTGTGTGTGTGCTTCTACAAACGACGCAAATACAACACTCTGTTGTATACAAATAAGTAAGTTGTAGTTTGTAGTCAGTTTAAATTCGCCAATTAAATTGGGTGCTGAATATTAGAGGTTGTTAATTGCTGTAGATAAGCAAATCATTCATACCATTCATGACTCTTACATTGACTTCTTTGTAGTGTTAAGCCTATGTGTTAAAATAAGCACCTTCGTGTAAAAAATGTATAAAATCTTATAGAATTTCGGCTGTGGAGGGAAAACTTCACCCGCCTTACGCCCGTTTATGGTTTCATTTCGGTATACAGCAATAACGCGCGCTGGCCTAATATAATACTTTCATATTGCCGTATTGACTATAATATAATCGTAACCAAGAAGACTATACAATTGATTTTTTTACAACCATCAACCAACACACCAATTGGTTCAAGGGGCTTATGTGTAAAGCTTACGTTTAAATGCAGTCTTTCTAAAATTATGGCCATTTTATGAAAACTTATTTTCTACATACAATGTCCAATGTGGAGCACATAAGGTCGAATTTTAGTTACTTCTCTTTAGGCACTGCCTTTTGAAAATAATGTTCATCAAATTCCAGGCTGTCATTTTTGTGATGTAATAACTATGTAATGTTTCAATAATTTTTTAATGCTATACAACCTGCAGCCTTACTTGAATAACTGAGATAAAACAAATTATTTTAAGACAAGGCATCGAAAATTAAACACCACATTTTGCACTTAGCTTTACTGTATTTGTATTACTGTATATTATTATTGTCAGCATTTGCTGTACTCATTGATTGCTAGCATTAATCATTATTACAGATGAATTTTGCTTTGCAGAAGAATATTGAGGTTGTAAAGGATTGTAATAAATCCGATTTTTTCTTTTGGTTGAATAGAAATAAATGTAATTTTCCCATGCTTGTACCTTACTTTGCGCTATGATTTTTTACTACAACAGATTTTTGTACATACCTCTAACGTAATGATAATGATGCATTCGAATTATCAAGGTCGTAAATAATTGGTGAAACATCTTCATCGTACTAATAATGTGCTGTTATACCAATACCGTGCAGCACTTAGGATAGGAATAGGTACTTCGGTACTTATACTACTGTATTGATACTCAAGGTGCAAGGGTTGAGTTTTTATCGGTGTTTTTCAATATGTATGTAAAAGGGTAACCATATGCACCTTTGCATATGGTATATTAGTATCTAGAACTATAACCACTTGGGCGATTTCGGATTGTAAATGAATTAGATAAAAACTATTCATATAAAACTTAATGTAATAATTACAGTTTGAGCAGTAATATATGATGGATAAAATCTGTAGATACTTACCTTAAGTTAAGTAGACTAAGAAATTAGTTTTCCTTTAGGTAATTACTGATTGTAATAATCGGTCGGGACTCTTCACTTAAAATGGTTACGAAGTGACACACGTCGACATCGCGTCGACACATGCAGCATAGTTTCAGTTGAAACCAGGAAATGCCAATAACTCCATTTAATACTGTGACTAATTTTACTTAGTACCTACATATATATATATATGTAATAAACTCTCGAGAAACAATTAGGATTTGCATATGTAAAGTCTAGTAAAGTATATCATTGTCTCTCGATATGCCTGTATACATATATTAGGCACAGAAATACAGGTACATATATTCTGTATAATACTTACAATGCAAAAGAACTAGGTAACTAGTAACTATATATAAGTCATACATACAGAAGCTTGCTTCAATGTAAATATGAATATAGTAACTTAACTTCTATATATACTGATCAACACGACTTCTTATCACGTATATGCAATGTAGTAGAATTTTATTGTAAAACAATAAAACAAATCAAGACCTTTGCATGAGGTAAACAAGCAAATAGAAGTGAGAGGGAAACCATTAAAGGTCACTGTGATCCTTGTGTATGATGCGTGTAGTCAGTGTATTAATATAGACGTTAATTAGTTAAATGATATGCTCAGCCGCTACATACACATATAAATATCGACAACGATGGCTTTATACAGAAATATTAAAAATTTATATTTAGTTACACCATAATAAAATATATGTACTTGTACAATGCTGCGATTGATAGTAATTAAGTTATACTGTATCATTGTGCACACATGGAATGTATTATCTAGATACATGATCTTTAGAGGTAAAGCACATCATGCAATTATATACTACTAAACACTAGCTAATGTTGAATGTAAGTAATTAAGTTAACGAAGCTTAGAGCAACCTGCAGATCTGCGGATCAGAGAACAGTAATTTTAACTATTGCGTTGTAAGGAAGTTTTCTACCGAGCCGTAAATGCTTTACTTAATCCTGATATTTCATAAAAATGAGAATTTGCCCAATACTGGATGTACAGATATGTTTAATTTTTGTATGGTCCAATATTGCATATTCCGGTGTGTCATAAAGTATACGAAGATGTGATCATTAAACTGATTTATTATTTCCAACAGGTGAATGACGCAAATCACAAGTTGGCTGCAAAGATCACTCTCTAACTTTGTCGGGATAATTTACGAGGCTGGATACAAACGATAGGATTGATGAAACTAAGAAATTCTAATCCGACCCGAGCGTCGCGAAGAACTGCGTCAGTCTCAATTTCCAATGATAAAATCGGATTATGTAATCGAGTGAAATGCAGCAAACCAATTCAAGTATCTGAAAAGTCTAAATCAGCCACCAGGCGACCGCTTTCTTCCGGTAGAACCACTGGTTATAAAAGAGAACGTATAACTAATACTTCTATTAGTAACTCTAATTTGGTTATTAAGACAAGGCGTTCTTCAGCCCGAATAGTGACCTTGAATGCAGCTCCTTCCTGCAGTTCCTTAGCACAGGTAGTGCCTGCAAAGGAAGAACCGGAACCTGCCAAAAGAGTTCTTCGTTCCAGAAATTTGAATGCCACAGCGGCCGCTGCGGCTGCAAAGTTAAAGGTAGCTCCGAAAGTTGAACGTAGCCAAACATCTTTGTCGCGGTTGACATTGTCACATAATAGTTCTGAGTCCACCCTTGCCTTTACTGAAGCGCAGCAGAAGAGTAAAAGAGTTGTTGACGGAGTTAAAGATGACGAGAAGGTCGTTCATCAAGGGAACTCAAAGAGACTTAGAAAAGCCACGAACAGTAAATCCAGTACCAAAACTAATTTGGCAGTTTCTTCTCCTGTCCTAGAAAATACAAAGACAATTACCAATACAAATAGCAATACTACAGCGGCTGAAACCTGTAAGAGTAAGGATGAGACAGATTTGAAGCCTAGTGTGAGTGCTAACTGTGAAGAAATTTCAATATCAACGTCAACATTAGTTTTGAACTCTGAAAATCATGACAGTACAAATGTAATTAGCCTTGAAACAAATAAAACAGCTAATGAATCTGCCCAAAATATTATTTCGAATGCTGCTACAACTTCCATAGTAAACAGCTCGCCCTCCGACTCTACATTTTCTTCCCAAGAAACTCGTTCTTCTAACAACTATAATAACTTTAATTGTTGCAACATTTCGAAGATTGACAACGTCCTCCCTACGACTTCTGATACAGGCCAAGGAAATACTATGGCCTCTGAAGATGGTCCTACTCTGACCCAATTTCCAGTTTGTGTTGCGAATTCTGTCAACAATATTAACTTAGAACAATATGAGTCGGATTTAAACTACGATGATTTCGACTTGTTCCCTGAGGAATATTGCCCTAACGGAATTGCCGGTCTCATTCTCCCTTTCAATCTCTCGGATGCAGCCGTAAAGCCAAAAATAGATTTTCTGTCGAATTTAGTGCAAACTTCGTCATCCGCGGTTCCAGTGACAACTTGCACAGATATGGGGGATGTGTTTGCATCCACATTGCATTGGAGCACGACAGCAACTTCCTCGGGAGGCACAGAAAGCTGTCAACTGCAAAACAATATTCCAGAGTCGTCTGTACAAACTTGTAGCAATCTTAGTATGTGCGCAGTCAGCGTATCTGGTGCTGGGAATCTAGGCGATTCCAATATTATATCTTCGTGTACAACGTCAACAACTACAATAGCAGCAGCTACAGAGTACAATCAATTCTTGCCTTCTGCTTCGTCATTGTCCATTACGTCTATGCAAACACCAGAAACTGTATTGGCGTCTTCCGTCGGAAATGGCTACAGTTGTAAAGAAGCTAACAGTGAAAGCAATTCTGAAAACACAAGTTGCAGCAGCAATGATATTAACATTACCACTGTCAATCAAACAAATACCGAATTTGGAGTCCGAAAGGATTACTCCCCGTCTCATAATGGTGGCTCTGAAGAAAATAATCAAGACATGATGCAAAATGTGCCTTCCACGTCAAATCAATTGCAATCCCATGTCCAAACGCAGCAGCCAGGCGCTTGTATGCAACAAAGTAATATCCATGATGATAGTATTATTAGCAGTAACAACACCGATAACAGTCTCATTACATCGTGCGATCCTGTGTCAAGTCCCGTAACAACCTACAGTTATTATACAAGTAAGTTCATACAATATCACATTTCACCATAAATGCAGGAAATCATATTTTTGGATTATTTATACCTACATCATCACTTTGTGCGACTTATTGCTAGTTTAACTCATGATTATATTATGCTCATTCAGACATTCAGACGAGACACATTTTTTGTGAGGTACGTAATGTTTATCATATCATTTATTATGATACTCATTATGTCCCAATTACACACAAATAATACACTTGTTAGAGATAAAGCGACATAATTATTAGGAAATAATTTAAGATTTACAAAACACATTTATCATTTTATTTTCAACTTGCGTCAATATCTCTGGGTGTGCTGAGTCTTCGGAGACTTCTTTCTGAGTGGACTTTCACAATCTTATCTCATAAAATGTAGTAGGTGCACATCATACTTTGTGATACCACATAGTAAATGAGTTGAATCGAAGGAAATGACAGAACAAATATTGCCATTAGCTTCATTAGAGATCATTGGTCGTGCAGTAATTGATAATTATTTTATCTATATGTTACACTACACTTGCACAGCTACACATCAAAAATTGCTATTAACAATAGCTCATAGTATAGTCGTAATCATAACTCGTAACTTCCAATATTCTCAACTCATCTATTTTACCATTTACATGAATAAGATGAGAATGAATGTCTCTTTTCAAGAGGCACTATCTTAATCTTGATTTTGCAACTAAAGCTGGATGATGATTGGAATGGGATGAGGGTGAGAGCGCAGTTAAATACCGTATTTTTTGGTGTAAAACACCACATTTCAATTTGTAGTTAGCAAATGATGTTATGAGTTTAGGTACACACATGAAAAATACCTTCTCAATTAACCAAGGGATCCCAAAATGAATTTTACATGTGCTGAAAGGGTTCTCTATTTGGACAGGCCATCTAATGGACAATCACCCTTTGCATTCACGCAAGATAGTCAAAAATGTTATCTTTGTACGTTAATCAGCATACTATCAACTTTCAAACAAAAATTTCTTTAATATTTTAATAGATTGTAAAAGACAGTATTCGTAATTTAAAGAATCGTCTAATTTTGATGAAATAATGCTACGATAATAACGTTAATTCTTTAGGTGAAATGTTTTCCAAATAAATCATTTCATTTTTATTGCCAGTTGTGCTATGTTTAAGGTAAATACGGTAGGTTGCTTCATCAACTCCAGAAATATGTAGATTAAGCAAGACATAAAATGAAATCAAAATGTGTATAAGTAACTGGTGATCACTTCTTATTTGCTCATTCTTTATTCTCTGCTCCACAGAGATAAACGGCTAAAACACTTTCGTTATTAACGTTGAAAAGTCTAGTAAAATAATTTGTCGCATATTTGTTTCGGTCTTGCAATGGGTTTTTTTGTATCCAACATAGATGGAAACAATGAGTTCTACTATGAAGACTATTGGGATAATTTCAACCCATACTTCTTCATCAAACACCTGCCTCCCTTAACACCGGAAATGAAGGCTAGAATTCCCGTTTTGCCCTTAAAAACAAGAAGCTCGCCCAAATTCAGTTTGGTTCTAGATTTGGACGAAACTCTTGTTCACTGCAGCTTACAAGAAATGCCAGATGCGTCATTTTCATTCCCGGTATTTTGTCAAGAATGCACTTACCAGGTGAGTATTCGCTTCAATAATTTCAATGCTATAATTATTATTGCTTTGGTTGTAGAAATAAGCTTCACAAAATATTCAACTGTATACCAATGAACAATGAATGTCATCACATATTATATTATGTAGGTATGTCATTTAATGCTGGTCGGATATAGAATAAAAATATAGAAAGTATCATGAAATGTTGTCTACTTTGCCCAGAGAAACGATAAATATGACAATAATATGGTCGCTATGAATTGAGGGACAGCAAAACACGTATCGAATGACATTAGTCATCACTTAAGCTGGCAGTAAAAGTTTTTATCATTTTGTTTGTGTTAATAAGAATATAGAATAGTATACATATGTATAAACTTCCATATACATCTACAGATAGATCTACATAGTACCTAAATACATGGACTCATAATGCACTTACACAGATATTATACAAATATCAAGTGCGGAAAAATCTCATGGTTAGGTTAGGTTTAGGTTATTATGCAATGATATGTACATCATACTTACATACATATTTGCAGACGCTCATTCACTGGTGGTGACTTGACTGGAGTCGTAATATTTGTTTACGAAGGGATTCGGTATTTACGCATTATCTGATCCCGTGAGAACATAAATATTATGATCAAGCAATCTGATATGATAATGATGATATTCTATTTTACATTAATATAATATGCACAAACCTCAGTTAGTTCAGTACTATTCCTTAGTAATATTACGGCAACTACTCATAAGTCATGTCATCATGAGTCATGTCATATCTTCATGTTTTGAAGAGAAAGCGATGAATAGGGAGCTTGTGTTGATGAATCTAATGTTAACTATGTACTTAACACTTAATAGGTGTTTGGACGCACACGACCCTACTTTCGAGAGTTCCTGGAGAGAGTGTCTTCTCAGTTTGAAGTGATTCTGTTTACAGCTTCGAAAAAAGTATACGCCAATAAAATACTGGACTTACTGGATCCAGCCAGAAAATGGATAAAGTATGTTAATTGCTCTTGATTTATTTAGTATGAACTTTATACAAATGAATGAAAGCATTTATGCACATTATATTTCGTTTACATGTATCTGTACCTATCTGCCAACAGTATATTATTGTATAATGTACAGTTAGTATGCATAGGGTAACTTAATGCAAATCTTATATTTATTAATTTTTTTGACAGATATCGACTTTTCCGGGAACACTGTCTTTGTGTAAATGGAAAATACATTAAAGACTTGAGCATTTTAGGTAGAGATCTCTCCAAAGTCATTATTGTGGACAATTCTCCACAGGCATTTGGATATCAGGTACGTGTCACGATCTCAACGAGTATAATGATTTGAAGCATCCTTACCTTTAAGAGCTCTAGCTTGAAGGAGTCACGCATTTTTGAAATCTTTCTAACAAATTGAATGTAAATTTCAGTTGGAGAATGGCATTCCTATTGAAAGCTGGTTCATGGATGAGAATGATCAAGAACTAATGAAGTTGGTTCCTTTCTTGGAAGATTTAGTTAGAATGGTAAGTATAAAAATAATGATTTGAGCAAGATTTTGAAAGCCAAATTAAAGCTATCCTGATTTTAATATATGTTACGTAATTTTAATTGCAGAACGAAGACGTACGACCTCATATTCGTGACAAGTTTAAGCTGTTTACATACCTTCCTCCCGACTAAAGACAAATCAAGTCAGAGCACATCTTCTTTAAAAAAGCTTTCAGAAAATTTTGTGAAATATGAAATACAGAGTTTGCTTTGATTGTTTAGAATGATGTTACAGAATAGTTCTTAAGGCAGGTTCGAAAAGAAGAGGTATCAGCTTAAATGTAGGGCAAAGTGAAGCGAAAGATGTTTCTAAAGATACTTATATTATGCTTAGGTATGTAAGTCACGAATTAGAGACACACATGTCGTAGGTAAAATTATGCCATACTATTTGTATTGAATGGATATGGATTCGTATAAAAGGGTTCGTAAATGCTACCACAGGTTGGTAAACGTTATTGAGTTCTTGATAACATCTCTTTAGTTCGTAACTTTTCTTACTTGTGAGTAGCTGTAATATTTGTACTGATTATAAATTTTAATTAGGTATATCTTATCCTTATAAATGGTACACATTTAGGAGTTGTCGTTTTTCTATAAATAAGTAAATGAATGAGAATTATACGTATTTAAGTAAGACATTAGGTCAATAGGTTCCTTCAGGTATGGTCTGTCAAATACAAAGTGGCGATACTCTGTAAGTTAAGTATACGTGCGATAATTTTTTTCGGTTCATTTTAAATTTATTCTTATCTTAATCTTAATTTAGTTTATACTTGAACTGTGCACTGAAGATAGTTAAAGTACTTACAAATGATTTCTAACGCATACTATTTCTCTCAAACCTTGCAGTATATGCAATCATAATTATTAAGTGTAATTCACCTCTACGTTTCGGTTGCTTTATATTTTGATAATAAAAATGCGGAGTATATTGTGTGACTGAGAGTTGCACTAATCAGATAATAAGAATAATAATACTATATGTATTCTTAACCTTAACCTGGGATTGACTTTTAGTGATCCTATTTTTTCCTGTGTGCAATGTGGAATTTTTGGCCAGTTTGCAAATATTATACTGATCTCTAGTGTTGTAAAGGTAAATGAATTGATTTGTAAGCTTGTGAGCCTCTATAAATTCACTTGTTTATCTATCTCAAAATACAATACTGATTACAGTACCTATTACCTATGTCTTTTTCTTTTCATTCTTACGTTTTACCGTTCTGAGTATAATATATGATTACACCTAATCTACAGCCTATCTAAATATTAGTATCTTATTGCTTGAGCTTAAGAATGTATCAGTGAATATGTGAATTTATTCCAAACACAATTTGATACACAGGTTTTGCTTTAGAGAAAACTATTATCGCAACAGTATACCGAAATTATATATAATTCAGTTGCCATTACAGATAAGGTATATGTTAATTCTAAAAAAACCTTTATAACTGTACAATGTAGTACTCGGTTAAAGCGATTACTGTTTCATTCCATCAGGAAACCTGGTCTCATCATCAGACCCGATGATGCAACAAATGTTTCTTTAACGTTGATTGTCCTACACAGCAACACTGATAATTATCTTATAAAATGTCATGAATCTTGCCTTTAGTATTTTGGTGTTATAAATTGTTATTTTTCCTACAATTTTTCATTTAGTATTTCTAATGATACCTATAGTATAGTAATAATATTTACTTACCTAGACAGACATATACCTTTAATTACCTTTAAGGGACATTGATTTAGGCATTAACAAATTTAACAAACTGAATGGTACTACTGCACTGTGTATTGTGGACTGCATACTTTTAAACATAATAATATAGTTAAAAAATATTATATTATATTATGCAACTTATCGGGGCGTTCGACATATTAAAAAATCTAACAAAAATAGTAAAATTTAAAAAAAATTGTTTTTATATAAAAACGAAATTGTATGCAAGGTTTATCTTTTGAGTTAGTCTGCTTTAAGGCGCTCTCTCATTAAAAATAATTTATTATCGATAGTAGGCCGAGCTAGCAGCGTCATGCACAGGTATAATAATATCACCCACATACTAGAAGTAGAAGGTACAGCAATGAGCAATAAAAGTACACATTCAATAAGTGAGCCAGAGAAAGCATTAAAATATAAAAGAAAGATAGAAACATGCAAACAAAGAGAAACGTACTGCAATATTAAAAATATTTATGAGGAAGTGAAAAATACATGCATTTAGTTATAAAGTTAAAAAATCTCCCATGTTATGTCGTATAGGTAAATTAAGTCGGTATTGAGTCTTTGTTAGTAATGCCGAATGTGTTGGTCTATATATGAT
Organism: Pogonognathellus longicornis; assembly: GCA_034694085.1. Taxonomy (NCBI): domain Eukaryota; kingdom Metazoa; phylum Arthropoda; class Collembola; order Entomobryomorpha; family Tomoceridae; genus Pogonognathellus; species Pogonognathellus longicornis. The sequence goes on from JAQFYB010000387.1 coordinate 10,516, forward strand.
GTATTGATTACCTACCTTGATTGATATATTGATGTATCAGTGTAAAAAGCTAAAATAATCTTTTAAATGTGTCCTTAACGTTTCAGTGGATTTAAGTAAGCGTTTCTCACTTAGCTATAGGGCTAACTTTTTACATGGTTTTTCGATTTAAAAAAGTTGAAGCGTTGAAAAGTTATTGCCTTTCGCAATCTGTCGGCACAATGTCAAGCGAATTTAAAACATGGTAGTTTTGTAAGTAAAGTTTAAACTAAGAGTGTAGCACTATAATATAATGACATAAATAATGACAGTGAAAACAAGTAGAGAGAGACCAAAGTTTGGACTATTATTGAGTACGGTGAAGAGACTTTTTGTTCCTACATGTTTATTAATATTTCTACGTCATAAGTAAAAACAGGCTTATTTATGATACGAATTGTATGGAATGTGAATGTAATTTTAATGTATATTTGTGTATATTTACATGTAATGATACACTAGCAACATTACTACACTGTAATAATAATATAAATATGTATGTTGGTTTTGTTAATTACTATTTTATTGTACAGAGTGCTGAATCTATGTGTAAGCAACATTACCTCTATTTAGTGAATACAGGCACAATGATTACAATTATATTAAAATCGGACCATTGCACTACCAACCAATATCCTATCTGTAAAGTATACATACAGTAGTGCAATATGAAATGAAACAATCGTAAAATTCTTAACTTGTATAAAACATAAAACGGTAAAAGTTTAATGTACATAGGTTTAAGCCATAAAATATGAAATACTGCTAACTTTTACCGAAATGACTTCGATGATGATGGGATAATGGTATAATATAGTAATGACTAAACTAAACTAATGACACGTAAAAAGGTAAACTGACTGGTGAGATTATAGTATAAATGTAGTTAATAAAATAAACATGTAACTTATCTTTATATATAATATATTATGGTACTAAAAATAAGATATACTTACAAAGATGTATGTGTATTGTATATGTATGTAAAACGTATATTATCTGTATGTGTCTTGTTATGGAGAAATAAATAATAATATGTACATCATAGAAAATATCGGGCCACCAATAAGTACGTGGTAATTGCAATTAAAAATAAAGAATCATTATTATTGTTTATTATACTTCACCTTACTGTTTCTGTATACGTGATAATTGTTATAATTATATAAACAATGTTGTTACAACTAAAGTTCAACCGTAGCCCTTCTCTGTAAACTTTGTGCTATAATATGATAAAGTATATTAACAATATAATTATTACAAATTACAAACACTTTATTATTACATTACAAACTATATACTCTTCTTCATCAACTTTATTACTATTCTAAGCATCTGCACCATATTCATGAGTTTACACTCACTCATTGCATTCAAGTTCAGTTGTTAGGTCAAAGTTAATGTGATTCACTTATTGCTTCACAATAAAACTTAATTATCACATTTTAATGGTTTTTATACATCATACATTGATAGTGTGTGTAAATGTAAATGATAGATGTATAAAATTTCAGTCTACAGTAGCGTGTACTGTGTCAAGGTCATCAACAGTCTAGGTCCATCAATGGGTTTACACAAGTTATTTGTAAATCAGGTAAACGTATATAAACTGTCGTAAAAGCTATGTAAAAGTACTTTTCGGGATTTATTCAAGTTTTAACTTTAGTCGTTTTAATGTATGCGATTGTATTGTGAGTCTTAACACATTATATATTAGACTTTTTAATTGTCTATGTTTTTTACTTACGATTAAGGAATCGATTTTAAAGTAAAGAATGTACAAAAGTGTGTAATACAAGCTATTTGATGGATTGTGGAATTTTAAGGAGACATTGGCAGTGAGTGGAGTACGTATTTAATTGTTGCACTGCACTGATGCGCATAAAGTATATACACATATTTAGTCATTAAATTCATGATACAACTTATATAATATTCTTTACACAATTCACACATGTTCAAGGCATCATTTCATGTACCTTTCTGATATGAATGTGAAGATTTGAGGCAATTATTTTTTGCTAATTAATCCATTGATGTAATTGTGATGTAATTAATAATACATTGTTGTTGACTGGCACTTCAATATAGGTGTGATGCAGTCAGTTTGGTTGTTTACACTACTTATAAAATGTTCAAGAGTTACAGAGATACAGAAAATTTGGTTTATAATAATGATATAATAAATATAATAAATTATACCATACATCAAGTGTAAAAATTTCACCTGTTGCATTTCTCATTATAAGCATAAACATTTAGGCAGCTAATTATTATTTATCTACCTATATGTGAAGTCAAAGGCAGTTAGGCTTAAGTCAACTTGTACTTAAGTAACTAAATAGCTATGTAAGAAATACGAAAAACATTATGACGGTTTTACTAAAAAGGGACAATTTATAAGAATCCGAAAAGTTATTTAGTACATAATGCTGTCATACTATACTACGTGCACATAACTCATTGTGCAATCATTCCCGTCGTGCCGTGTGAGTCAAAGCACCTTTAGCAGGCAGATACACATTTGCAATGTACAAAGCTGATAAAAACTTACTTTGCTTGGTGAAAACATAATATTTAATACTATATTTATGGTGATGACATCCTTCAGGATTTTCATGCATGTTCATACTCGATGAATAGTTGTGTATATATATAGGTATATACTCTGAATAGACTTACGCGTATGATCAGTTTTCACTGTCCATAGGGGTTATATACATGGTCTGGAGTAAACCTTATTGTTAGTTAGGCCTGTCTCAAAAAGTCACAGGTCATTTTGAAGTAAACCACTATACATATCCTGTAGCGCATCTTTTGGGGCATTTAATGAGAATAACATGTGGTTATACGCGATTAAATTATGTGCGATTAAAGCGTTTTAGCGCAAAGCATCATTCAGTGGAGTTTCATTTCTTGTCTAACTTTAAAGTATATATATATAGGTAATTAAATGTCCAAAAAGATGCTCTACAAGATATGTATTGTGGTTTATTTCAAAATGACCTCTGACCTTTTGATACAGCCCTAACTATAGCTTAATCCAGCCCATGTATAAGCCCTATGGACAGTGAAAACTGGTCACGCATAACTGTAGATTAATGGGATTTGGTTTTGGTGGAAAGATTAGAACAAGTGTGCCGCTTTCGAGCCGGTCTCCCGGTATGGATCAATAATAATATGATATAGATAAATAAATGTCAAATCTTGCACACAACATAAAATTACACAATTATAAATAGCTATGCAGTATGAATACACTGAATATGACTGATACATTGGCAGGAAAGGAAGTAAGGTTTACATTCATAGATTGAGTTAAAAAACTGATAACCCTTTCCTTTTGAAATTGAACCTAAAGGTAAATTCAATAGATTTACATACATGTAGGATATACATGACATGACACAACACAAACTACAATATTTATGGATTGATATACTTAATCAATTCATTGCAGTATACAGACAATATAGGTACCTTTTTTATTTTATTTGAGTAAATTCTCCCTTTTTATGTAGGTATTTATAAATTATAGTTATATAAGAATTACTTTCAATGTGACCCTTGCAAATGAAGATTACATGTATAAATAATGTATTGTATAGTCACACAACAGTATTGAAGTTGTAAGTTGAATTTTTTGATATTTCAATTTGTCTAACCTAAAAATTGCATAATATCGATTAATGATTAGGACTTCGTAGTCTAGTCATGCATGTTACTTTGCGTCCTTAATTTCTATACAGTACGAGTATGTATTGTAATAATATTAGTAGGACATTATTAATTAAACTTAATAAAACTAAATATACAAAATATATAAAATAAACTACAAACAAACTCAATTACACTTATAAGGATTAAGAGATTGAGACTGTTTCGTATTACACTTTAATTCATACACCTAATGCATTTTACCATCTTATTAATCCAAAACCTATACATACTATATATATACAATTTTCTTATGCACCTATACCACGGACTTTTAGGTAGATTATTAGCATTGACCACCCGCCCACCCACTTCTATATAGGTTCCGGAGCCACTGCATACTGTACTACATGCAAGATCTTACCTCAGTATGCAATTATTTTAGTATAATCAAAGTCAAAACCGTTAATAAATGAATTTATTACATGATTCACTCAGGCTTCCTTATAATATTACAGTACCGGTTTATTCATCCATCCATATCCTGCTTACAACTTATATTATACTCTACATAAATAATTCATTTTGTATTCGTGTCCTTTTGTGTGTATTAACCTGAAAATTATGTTGTACGCTACAGCTACGTATATTATAGCTAAAGCTATGCAAAGCTACTTATAAAAACCTTTTTTTACACATGAGAATAATTTTTTTCCTTTTTATGTGTCTTTCTATATGCGGCTATGCGGGTCGTTTTCTGTGTTTGTGTGTGTCCGTATGTCCTACATGTAAAATCATAGAATTAGGAATACTATTCTGCTTACTAGCATTAAGCAGTATTAAGCAGCATTAAGCATTAAGCAGTATTAAGCATTAAGCAGTATTCAATCTAATCGATGTGTAAAATGTAATGCATGTACCATTGTATAAAAATGTACACGTCACATAAGAATGCATGTGTACCTGTGTATGTGGGAATTGTGTTTGCAGGCACTTTTATGTATAACCATAATAAGTTTATTACGTGCATAAAAAAATGTCTTCGTTTAGGTTTTAGTATACATAAAATAGACTGTGTATCAAGTATGTTCCTCGTTCACGCAATACAGACACATAGAACATACACCTCAATCTCAATAGGTAGATTTATAAGTGTTTTGTTTTTGTGTGTTTGTGTGGAGCTCGGCTACTAGGAAATCCAACTTTCTCGTTTACACACGAAAATGAGTCATACAGACGTCAGAGATGAATTTTGGTGAACCAATGAGGATTTGCATTTGAAAGACTTTCTAGCTTGGTGTACCAATGGAATTGCAGTCGGCGGAAGGTTTGAGTGCACAACGTTATGTGAGATGAACTGAGGGGCACCTTGAGCCAATCACAGCTATCAGGGTCACTACCTTTTGTTCAAGGTGTCACATTTAGATCAACCCAAAGAGTTACATACACCACAAACAATCCTTAGCTGTGGCTCTGAGTGGAAATCTCGCAACACCGATGACGTTCGCAGAATACGGCTAACGAAATGTAGTGGAAGAATGCATGCAACCAGCTCAAGTCTAATGAAACCAAGAAACACACACCGCTTAGTTCTAACTGACGAGTTTCAACAGGATCGAGCCCACTCTGTTCCTGTACTCTCAACAATAAACACCTAGCCTAACATTCGTCTGTTTGTGCTCCAGTTTTTCCAGTGGTTTTTTGTTTTAGTGAGTCGGTGAGTTAAAAAGTGAAGTTTCAAAACAACTGAAAAGTTAACAACCGCCGGATTTTGTGAATTACGTATTTTTATCTCTGACGGTAAAGTTTTTCACTTCCTTAATTTGAAAAAAACATTATTTTAGCAGTAAGTAACTCATAAATATATTATAATATACTGTAGCTGTCAATCAGCTGTTTTTTTATTTTGTATTTCAACTCAAAAATTGAAAGTGTATGTTACGGTAGGTAGTGTTTTTTAGTTTTGATTTAATTAGTTTTTGGTATCAAAAAATATTGTAATTCTTTATATGATAACCAACATTCAACATTATTGTTGATTGTATCATTTGAACTGTTACTGCTAACAGCCAACAGCTAGTGACTAAGAAAGTCATTGTTTTATGCGAATACATTTTGTAAATTTTTAACTCGTATCAAATATTCGAGTTAGTTGTTGACATAATTTGACAGATATTTGTTTGCTTAGAGTCAAGAGTCAGAAAGTAAAATAATAGTTGGTAATAATCTGATAATTTACAAAGTAATAGTAATACTATTATGTAGATAGTGTATATATATATCAACTTTTTGGAGAATACATTATTTCGCCATTTTTATTTTTACGATATTTGTAATGGTGGACATTTGCATGTATGCAAAGTGTTAAGCATTAAAAGTAGGCAAAGTTAGTACCTAAATACAAAGGTGGTTAGTTTTGTGTGTATTCCCCTTCTTCTGCTTTGTACACTGTTCTGCGTTCGCGTTCGTGACTATAATGAGCATGACTATGAGTCAGCTTTAGGTAATGAATGTTGTATGTCTAAATGTCTATTAGCCAGCAAAAAATTATTGCATCAGCCAACACTTGCCATTTTAACTTAATGTATAAAGGCTACAGTGTGGAATCATAGCAAAAGACAATTTTTAATATCACCATTTTTTAGACTGGATTCGTCGGGTTCTTTGTTGTATGATATGATCCAATGATTTATAAATATAAGGTGTTTTTAAAACAACATATTTCTACATTATTCTGAGTTATTTATTCTGTACCCTATTGTTTTAAGTTTCTCAATTTAGAAGTGAAGATAAAATAATATTTATACTGTATAGAAATTGAAGTTTAAATTACTGGTTAAAAATATTGTAACATTATCATCGTTTTTAAATTAACAATTAATAGTTTATATTCAGCTTAAAAATTCTAAATAATTTTATTTATTTAATATTTCAGAGTTTGTCGGAGGTCTGTATTGTTAATATATAAACTCCAAACACCAGTGAAGGAACTCTAAGCGTTGGTCCTATTGAAACCAAGGTAAATAAAACCCGAGTGAGTAAAAGAGCGAAATTTCATTTCGGTCTTTTATTAATAAGGTAAATCGGTGTAAAATGAACAACGTATTAATTTCTGATCCTTTTCTTTTCCCTCCAAGTGGGGAAGATATCTTCCGAGGACCCACTTTACCCAAAAACATTTTGGAGTACTCAACAAAACAGTTCGCACAGGAGTGGGAAGTTGCTTCAACGGAAGCGGAAACAGTAGTCAAGAGCTACAACTTGTGGCCTGCGTGCCTCAGTTCACCCACAATTTCAAGCAGCAGTGAAGAGTATCATCTTCATAACTTCCGAGAAATGGATTTACAGGGGTCATGGATGGATTCAACAAATATTACGGGTATGAGCGAAGAAACCTTCGATTTAAATGAAATTGCGGGCGAACCAATGCCTTTCGTCGCTGAACCAGATGAGCCCTTGTTTGACGCAAGCATGCTAACAGATTTGACCGATTTTGACTTTGAGGATATACTTGGCAAGGACACAAACGTTAAGCCTACCGAAGTTGCCGAACCCGAAAAGATAGACGATAATTGGAAAGTAAAATTCCCTCAGTTGGCCGAACCAGTGTTTGACCAACTTCAGTTACAGCAGGTATTGCAGGCACAATTTTCAAATAACATAATGGACGGAGTGAGCCCCAATGACATTAGCCCACTAAACAATCTAATCGAGGAAGCTACCACAAGCACATCCCGCTCGAGAAGAAAAACAACCCAAGTGAGCCGTATAGCATCGGATTCACCCTTAACTTATTCTACCGAAGAATCGACGAACATTGGGCTTATAGAAGAGGACGTGAAACCAAATATACGGGCTCTGAGTAATCTGAATGGAACCAGCTCTCGAAAGCGAGTTCAAAGTAACTCTAGGGACAGGGAACCTTCCTCCTCCAACAATAAGCGAAAGAGAAAGTATGAGCTGGAAGATGATACAGACATCGGTGTTAAGAACGCCAAAGCAGCTAAATTGAATCGAGATAAGAAGAAAAAGGAGATGGCAGAATTAAGGGCCTTAGCAGACAAATTAAAGAGTGAGAAGGAGGAAGCTGAGCAGAAATTGACAACAGTTACGGAAGAGTTGAGGTCCAGAGTGGAACAAGAAAGATCTGCCAAGCTCCATTGGGAGACCAAATATAAAGAAGAGAAGGAAAAGAACCTGATCAATAATGGTTTGACTGGTCAACTCACCAATGCGAAACGGGTCTTAGAACTCATCGTTCCTACACTGTCACAGACGTATGGCCCGATGTCAGTCGAAATCTCAAAAGCATTTGAAAACATTCCCGTGAGAACAGACGATCAAGGGGGCATCCTTCTCCCAGCAGTTCAAACCCTTGATCAAAGCTACGACAGTGGAGTGGAGCAGGTGTCCACATACACAACTTTCCACGTCAGCACCGACGAGAAAATGATCAAGGTCGACTACAATCCTCGTAAGCAATCTTGATTTTTTAGAATTCGCATGATTATGATTAAGTGATAATAGTGATAAAATCATACAATAACATAATATATTATTAATCTGGCCACAGAAAAGATAAATCAATAGATATAAACCGTTTACTGACATAGATTTTATGGATATTATATTATTATGTCGGCTACTTAAAATCTAAGCAGTAATCAAGTTATAATTTATAATTAATTGGTAACTCAATAGCAGGTAGAGAATACGTGGGAAAGATTGTCGAATAGTTTTTCGATTGATATATTTTGAATGAAATATTATGTAAAACTTGCTTATAACTATTTAGTACACTTACCGTAAATGTCAACCTGTTAAACTTTATTTTGTGTAATTTTTAAGAATTTTAATTGACAAGGCATTATTTGTTGTTTAAATTATTATTTTTAAGAACACTTTAGGAAGAATTGATAACTGAATCATTACTTAACTGTAATTTTTATTTTTAAGCTGATTGTCAATCCATTGTCTAAGTTAAGATTTATTTTGCAGAAAATAGTGTGGAATGTAGAGGATTGAAGGAGTGGTTTTAGTTTGATCTAATTGTTAAGTTGTTATTCAGTGGTTGGGTCTCTGTGAGTCGGTAAATAGTATTATATATTTCCGTAATACCTACGTATTTTCTTTTCTTTTCGGTCTATTAGTTCAATAGTTTGTAACTTTAAAAGAACTGTAAGATAGTTGATCAACGCAAATACGTTCACCGTTTCCTTCATCCTCATGGATTCCCACATAGATGACATGATTGACACAGCCTCAGCTTCGTCCCATTCAAGAATCCTTCCGCGGTGTTTGTCTGCCGAAATTCAGAATTTTCAAACTGGATTCTCTGGATTGCATTTTCCATGTAAAATATACGAAACAGATGAGGTAGTTCAGTTTCAGTCGACCCGACCCAAATACATTAGAAAGAAAACTATTTCGGGTATTTCCAAGGAATTGAAACTCAGTTGTGTGTAATTTTTAATGCCATAATCTCACAATTGAAAATCACTATGTGTTTCCAGGTTGGACAGAATCTTCCGTTAAGTGTTTTTGTTCCACGGCTTTGGGGGGTTAAAAGTTGTCAGTTTGTCGAGGAAATCTTTATTAATTCAAAGGGGAATCACTTTAATATTTCCGAATTTTGCTCTTCAACATATTAGGAAAAGCATTTACCTGAATAGAAAGGCAAACTAGAAATTATGGGTGGGAGTTTGGGAAATGCAAACGCATAAAATGGACGATAAATGCAAAGCCAAAGGAAGGTTAACGCTGACCTGATCAGAAGATCACAAGGCGTACGTGGAGGGGGCCTGCGTTTTTTGGAATCAATGAGCAAGGACGACCGTCGAACCAGTCGGTTTAGCCCATGAAAAGAATGCACAACGTAGCCCCTTATGAAGCGGTTCCGGAAATTCGACGAACTCTGAAATAAGTGTCTATGGACTGTCTCAAATTCATCATCCTCCTGATTACAGTTGCTTCCACCATCCTTGCATCATTTGCATGTCAGCATTACCTGGCTGTATTATTCAGCCAAACCCGAATTTATCCCTTCAACCGAATGTTGAAAATTCTGACACACTCCTCAGAATTCTCTTATCCTTCTCTCATTCCTCCATTCCAATTTAAACTTACCTACATACCTGTACTTCATGTTCTTTAAGTTGCATTCGCTTATTCATATCAGTGGGGATGATAGAAAGGCGAAATCCAAATATCCTTAAACGCCTTAATATTGAATTTGAATTGTAGTGAAAATGACAAGATAAGTTGGTGAGTGTGTGTTTTTTGCATTTTTTCTAACAAGACGTTACTCTCTCCAGTTCGAAAGGAAATATTCGAATTGGAAAGGGCCCGTTGAGTAAAGACTTAGTAAGGCCTCTGTTTGTGTTCAACATGCATTCAACAAAATGTTCTTCTAGTACAGATCATCACGAATTGGCTGAAGTTCATTTGGACATCATATCCGAATCCAACTGCCTGGAATGAATATCTTAATTATACCACCGAAGAGGCCGTACTAAAACTCAATGGAAATAGAATTAAATTAAGTAATTAACATTATTTTGTAGGGAATGTGCTCTGCATTTAGGATTAGGATGTCATCGTTCGCTCGTATTATATTCATGACAGGATTTTACAATTTAGAAATTATTTGTGTGAACGTGTAATTGGGAAAGTGTGTTTTGCATGTTTGTAAATATAGCTCCAATCCAAATTAGCCATTATTGGGTACTTATTGTTTAGTTATTTCAATTATTTTAGAATGTCATGTGTAGTTGAGTAAGTAATTCACATGGTATTGTGTAGGGTATAAAATAAAAAGAATTGTTTGATGTAGGACCACTTATGTTTTGTATACTCGATTGTGATTGTTTCAAAGTTAATTTTAAGTATCTGCTGATTGATAAAAAAGTGAGCGAATTAATTTCAATATATTGTCGTATTATTTCAGATCTACTTTGAAAAGGATGAAAAATAACGGCAAATATAAATACTAGTACTTAACGCCTCTGGAGCACGAGGGACGTATTAAAAATGATTAGAACTTCACCCGGTCTTGTGACTACTCTTTGTAATCTTGTCGATAACTCTCGTGACTTCGGACTTCAATCAAAACTATAATTAGTATCGATTAGAATTTTTAAGACGATTATTTGATAGTAAGGACTGAATACGTGCTATTACGAAAAGAATTAATTGTTGTTTAAGATTTATCTTTTTTAATTTATTATGTAAACACACTAATGTGTACAATTATTTCTCTGTTATTCTTCTCTTCTGAATTGAATACACACTAAAGTGGAAATGGGTTGACAATTAGTGTCGAGTGCCTGTACACTTTATATATATTTGTATTTAAGAGTTCAACGTAATATTATATAGCGCATTTAAACAAATTCCTATAATGTTGGACAGGATCAATACAAAAAATATTTTTTACAAAATAAAATGTAATCATTTATTATCATTGTTTTACGTATTACCGATGTAGAGTTTAGACAGAAGGTTGTAGTTATAGTGTGACATATTAGTGGTGAATAGATTTTATAAAAAACTACTGATTGTAAAGCTAAGAAAAAGACTGTACCTAAGTTTGGTTAAAAATATGATTCTGATTAAAAATAAATTGTTTGTAGTTAGAAGAATTATTTGAATCGAATGTTTTCGTATTGTGTAGTATACGACCTTCAATTAAATGCAAATCGAATTATGCGTTAAAATGTATAAAAAAATTACATGTTTAAAATGTATAAAAAAATGAAATGAAAAAACGACAAAAAAATGCAATAAAAACAAAAAACTAATATAAATTTTCGAGTGGTAACATTTTCAAATTTTATTTTTCATCATGGAGTGTCTTTACTTTACTATTATAGTAACAACTATAACAACTCATAAAACTCAAGTTTTTCAGATCATTTGTATACTCATGATTCACAATTAATTAATTATTGTTACAACTATACATTTTGCATCTCTAAAAGTTATTCGATTATAATAATATATATCTGTATGCATATTGCACAATATTCTATAACATTATTTCATCAGGTTAATATTGAATCACCAGACCTTGTTTGGGCAACAATAGACTGACAATATACATTCTGGGTACTCTTCTCATTCCCCGTTTTAATATGTTTTGGTTAATTGAATCTGATACTTAACTACATCATTATTATTTCATCATTTTCATCACAATAAGTGTATACTGATTTAGTATTATTGGATAATTTTAGTAACTCATTTTACAAATCCGCATTTTCAACTAGAGTTTACAACACTGCAATTAAAGTCTAAATTGACGCAAGATTGTCGACTATTAGTTTTGTCCTTCATATCTGTCGAAGTTACTAACAATGGACTCTATGCCTGTAACAATAATCATATTTATCGTGACAACCTCATTATTCCGTTTCCGTTGATTACAATTTTGCAGGGAAGTATTTTTAAACATCGAATTGTTTTTTTTTGCGATGGTACCAAGGAGGAATTCGTTTATAATAGGTGTACAGATACACGTAGAGAATGGCTGAGGTTGTTATTTTGCATATTATTATTATCGTAAAACTATTTAGCTAGTAATGTAATTATTACAATGTAATATTTTAACAGGTATATTATTTAATAGTTCAAATTTGAGCCGTATTAATTAGTAACTGAGGGAGGACTGTGCGCTTGAGCGAACATTGGAAATAATAATTCAGTACCTACGTAATTTGTAAGTAAATACCTACCAGTCACCTGTACAATAGACATTACTACCTACACTTTGATATTTAACATAATATGCACCTTATAGAGACATTTTTTGATTAATTGAATTGGGGGAAGGAGGAATAACGGAAGAGGTCATTTAATATGAACGAATTATGTTTCCCTACTTGATTTCTATTTGGGGATCATGGTCCATTTTGTTGGATTATATAATAGACTTTTTAATTATTGTTTCTATGTTTTCTTTTAGTATGTTTGTAGGTGATCGTTAACAATTTTTATGAAGATTGTCATCAATAATTTGATCGCAAGTCTGTCATTAAGATTTGATCAAACATCTATTCTGCGTACACAATACGCATCGTGTTGGTGAAACCGGATCCCTTCTGCCACCCCGTGATGATAATGATTGCGTCGCCCTTCTTCACCATTCCTCTAGTCTTTGCGTAATCTAAACCCTGTTTAACTCGGGCATTAACATCTTCCATCCAGTCTGGTAAGACATTACCTATAGCACACAAACAGGTAATTTAGTTTGAGGTGAAATACTGGATAACCTTGGAAAACGACGAATTGTATTATATTTTATCTAAAACACTCACTTTCAGCAGTAATTGGCAAGATTCCTCGGTACAGGTGACACTGACGAGCAACTCTGGCATGACGAGTGACAGCAATGATTGGACATCTTGGACGATACTTGGAAACCAAATAAGCTGATCGACCTGAGGTTGTAATAACAATGAAAGCTGCTGCCATACATTTGTGAGATGCTTCAACACTGGCAATTGCAATACTGTGTGGTGTATCCAAAGGAGGAGTGACCTGCAACAATTATGACATTATTAAACTGTCGTGTCAAAGAATGGCGATTTTGTTGCAGTTGGAATCATGGTGTTTGTTTATGCAAAAAATAAATGTTACAATAATTCTGGCATTCAATACTTACTTGAGCTACCAAATCGTTGAGCAACTGGGTGTGCCAAACAGCAGCTTCAGCCTCTTTGCAAATATTAGCCATGGTGCGTACCTGGTATTAAAGTTAAAAAGACAGATTTTTAGTTTTTAATCGTTATTAAGTCTTAATCTCATTTCACAGTAGGAAAGCTATGGTTATGGTTTAGAGGCATTAATTGCATAAATAGCAAGTGAGCCTTACACATTCAATTGGATATTCTCCTTTTGCTGTTTCACCGCTTAACATGACACAATCGGCACCATCCAAAATTGCATTAGCTACATCAGAACCCTCTGCACGGGTGGGTCTGGGCTTGTTAACCATGGATTCCAACATTTGAGTTGCACAAATTACAGGTTTTCCAGCCTGACAAAATAATAATAAATTATTCATAACACGTTATAGTTTTGTTTTAAGTTTATATAACAATACAATGATATTAATTTCCGTATTTATTACCTTGTTGCATTTAGCAATCATAGCTTTCTGGGCAAGAAAAACTTTTTCTGGAGGAATTTCGATTCCTAAATCCCCACGTGCTACCATAATTCCATCTGAAACTGCAATAATCTCATCGAGATTTCTCACACCTTGGTGGTTTTCAATTTTTGAAATGATCAAAATATTTTTTCCCTTTTCACCTAGAAATTAAAAAAAAAACAATTAAATTGATTGAGGCATACACAATAACTTGTCACGGGTACCATAATTACATTCGCACTGGAACATAGTGTTTACTTGCTAGTCAAGTCATTCTTATCAATTGAATACTGAATACATTATCAATTCTCACACATACCCAAAATCTGACGAATTTCTTTTACTCCTGCAGCATCACGAATAAAGGAAGCGAAAATCATATCAACATCTTGTTCGATTCCAAACATGAAGTCGGATTTGTCTTTTTCGGAAACAGCAGGAAGATCTACTGGAACACCAGGCAAATTAACACCCTTACGACTGCCGAGTTTTCCTCCGTTTTCGATGTCACAGATCAAAAAATCAGCACCTGCAACATAAAACATATAAGATGTGTGTGTAATATACATATTACATGTACATGTATTATTAGTCTTAATAATCAGTATCTATAAATACAAAAATACACATATTTCCTTATATCAATACTTCCTTGGCTTTATGATATAATCAAATAATCCATAGCTAAGCTGATTATGTAAATGGAGTTCAATAATATTCAACTAATACAACTTACCGATTTCTTTAACTACAAGTGAAATGAGGCCATCATCGACAAAGACGCGATTTCCAGGCTGAACCACTTTAGTAATATTGGGGTAGTCCAACCAGACTAATTTTTCACTGCACTTCTCAGAATATGCCATATCCGTTGTAATTTTCACCTGGGCTCCCTTAACCATCTCTACTTCAGCAGACGCTCCCTAATAATTAACATCAAGTTTTATACAAGTCGTTTTTTATATAACGAAATTGCAACGCAATTTCATGTTAATTAAACGTGATAAGCTTACCCCTTCCAATAATCCAGTACGGATTTCCGGACCCTTAGTATCCAATGCAATGGCAATAGGATAATTGGTTCCTAATTTCTTGGAGTAACTTTCCGCTGCGATGCGAACATTAGCGATAGTTCCGGCATGGTATTCATGAGACCCATGAGAGAAGTTCATTCTTGCAATATTCATACCAGTGTCCATCATCTTTTCTAACATTTCGGGTGACCTAGACACAGGTCCAATTGTACAAATGATTCCGGATAGGCGATGTCTTGGAGCCTTCGAGTCGATGTCCAGGGCGCAAATATGTTCCAGGTGACACGAGGAACTGGCAGCCTGCATTTGACCTTGTGGTACAGCACTTGCCATCTAAATAGTTGAATTCGAAAAAAATGAGTCAGACAAAAAGAATCGACATTATGCCTGCATATAATGTTAAAATTATAAAACATTGCAATTTGCAGACTATAATCAAACTAAATGTTCAATCTTAATATTCTATGTATCATTAATTAAGGCGAAGGCTGGAAACAAAATCAAGTATATGGTGTATAGGGAAAATACAGATTTCCTTAAAGTTGACAACAGTAAATATTTAAAAATTGATTCATTTCTCAAAAAGAAACAATTTGACTTGGGTCTACTCAAATTAAATATTATACTTTGCTTGTGCTACATTAACAATTACTTCTCTGAAAAATATAGACTCACTCTAGACTCAGTAAAAGAATGATTTATGAAAAACAAAACTAGAAACAAAAATGAGGTGAAAACAAAAACTTGAATTGAAATACGTGTGTGTAAGTTACTGGTAGTTAAATTATGCAAAGCATCTTACAATATCGTAATAATATAAATATATTTATGTAAAGTATAAAGTAATTGAGACAATAATAATAATAAACTTTACTCTTTAGCTGTGACAGTAACAGCGTAGAGCTTTGGGAAGAATTATCAATCAATCAATTAATCAACCAATTAAGATTATATCCTCAACAACACAATAATAATTATGCACACAACATTAGTCATATAAAAGTATTTGGTTATTAGTATTTTTCACATTTATGATATGGTTATTATAATAATAATGTCGTTGATGGGTCCTACAACAAAGCTAATACCGTATTAGAGACGCCGTCGAGAGCAGAGAACCAAACCATTTTTGAAGGGTACTGCGATGAGAAATCAAAACTTGCAAACCAATTCAAAAAACGAGAGTCTGAATGATAATGAATGTGGCTAAACAAAATTCTATAAATATTTTTGGTAAGACTACAGTAGTAAAGGTACGATTGTCTGACTTTTAGACTAATTCTGTGAAGAATGTAGCCGGTATCGCTAGAACAGTTTAGACAACTAGAGAATCTCCAGGTGAGATATGTACGAGCATGTGACAGCTGTAATGTGGAAATCGACTGTGTCCAATTGTTGCTGCCTACGAGCGACCTTCCTACGATTCGTGGTGGACGTCCTGGACGTGTAAGCCAACGATCGAACCTTGTAATACTTTCAGGTACAAGAAGAAGTAGCAAAGGGTTAGGCTTAGGATGAGATGAGTAGCTGCTGGAGAGACAACAACAAGGAACAAAACCTACACAACAAAAGTTATATTTCGAATCGTAAAGCTTGTAATAATGAGTATGAGAGCAGAGAAGGGTATGAAATAGAAGGTGGAAACTGAGGTGGTACAAAAGAAGAAATTTGGTCAAAGATGAAAGAGCTGGAAATTCTCTTTAAGACAAACAGGACAACTGCGTAATCCAGTAATGGATATATCCGCTCTGATGTAAACCAGTAAAGAAAAAGTAAAGTAATGCGATAAATATGTACTAAACGGAAATGGAACTATTGCAACTTTGCAAGTTAAAGTCAGTATAAGTTAACAAGACAGTTTTAGTGTTACCACAACCAAGATATACATATACTGCTAACTTAGATAGTATTAAAATCAGCGAATTTTTAGTGGCCAAAGAGAAGATGAGAATTGAGGGAGAATACGCAACGCAACTCTGTAGTCAACTATTTGTATAGAATAGGTATAGTGCTGAAGACAAAGACACATAAACTTAACGTTAGTTAGGCCAAAGAATTATAAGGAAAGGTGTATATGTCTTAGTCTTAAGTTAAAGTCTATGGCAGAATACTTGTGTGAGTGAGTGTGTGTGGTAGTCTTAGTCTGTGTATGTATATAAGTTGTAAGGTAACTGGATGTAGATGATGCCATACGACAGCCAGAGCAATAAATATAGAAATGCAGAGCATGAAGTGAAACTGAGAAATGTACAATTCGTAATGATCAGAGCATATGATGAGGGGAGGAGATTTCTTCTGCATAAAACCAAGAATACCAAAGAGGATTCGGGTTCGGGAGAATCGCGTGATAGTAGAACTGGAACGAGAGACAAATATCGATTCACTCAGGGCATTTGTATTCTCATTTACTTGTACGGAGCAAGGAAGAGAGGATGACGCTGATGTTACTTTCGGAGCACCCATTCCTACTGTCGAGCCGTTCCCTGTCACACTTTTCTGCTACGAGAGTTCCGCTATGGCCATAACATAACCGACACTGAGACTCCACTTGGATTGGATTGGCCTCAAGCCCGAAATTTTCATATAACATCCGATTTTCCGAATCAAGACGGCCAATATGTGCGGATCGCTAAATAATCGCAGTACGAAATTCAAAGTCAGTTGATACCGATGATACACTTTAGCTACAAGGTCACACAAATTCGCCGAAATATAACAGCAGAGTCAACAAGGAATGTAATTTCGTATGCAAATATGAAACGTTACTTGGTTCTTCCTACTTTTCACTGATTTCAGCAACCAAGAGCAGTTATAAAGGATATGTGGAACTTTAACAAATGTTAGTTTCATTTAGAAGTTCCTAAGCTTTGGTTTCTAAACACGTGGCAACAGATAAACTCCTGAATTTTATTTAAGAAATATAAAAATCTATTTCAAATCTTATAAAGCATAGGTAGTAATTATTAGTAATTACATAATTGAAGTTATTTTTAAGCGTACTATACTTTAGTAATTCTATTGAAGTAACCTCAAATTATAGGTAATGTTCAAACTACATACTTTTTCAGTCCCCATGATCCTATACTTTTTAAACTTACCTAATTTCTAGTTTTCAGAATACGAGTACCTATAAAATAATGTATATCCGTATCTATAAGTACATACAACATACACGTTAAATATTTTCTTTGTTTGTAGGTACTGTTGTAAGTGTAACACTCTAAGTCTCATTTACACGTTTTTATACATGCTTACTTAATTACTTTGCTTAAAACTAATTACAAAATTAGTTGGTTTACGATATTAGGATCAACATAATATACCTTAGCTATAGGTGAGAGGGGAATTGATTTTTTTTAAATTCATTTGAACATAACTCTCTGAATAGTTTTTTGATTTCTTATTGTTTATATCAATTCGCTATTTGAGAGCCTCCATGTATTACACTGAATTGAGTATAATATAACAAATACAAGGTCGTTTACAGGAGGAACATGGACAATTTACCCCCCCCCCCTACAAGTCCTACAAGTAGTTATTCTGCTATAAAAGCACAAAAAATCGAATTTGTCATTATCAAAATGAATTTCTGGATACGGCCGTAAACGAAATTATAATAAAACTGTTTTAAGTACAATTGTAAACTAATCAATAACTATTTGGTTGCATAAAACTGACAGCAGCGAGTAAGAGATTGCAGCAGCCTGTCACATTAACATCAGTTAGATAGAATTACATAGAACGACGACCTGACTAATTCGATGCATGGCCTGTCTAGATGATTTGCTTTTAATTACCGGTGAAGCATGTAAATTATCGAAACATTTATGTAAGAATATTTGTTTTTGCTCAACACATCATGCTCAACACGTGTACAAAGATTCACTGAATTTCTGTCGGTGTATAATAATATAATATGAAGGATTAGTAGTAGATACAGATACAGATATTGCAATAACACAAATGATGTGTAAAAAGTGAAGTGCAATTAAACAATAATATTTAGTACAAATAATAAGTAGCATGAGCTAAAAGGGCTGCACTGTAGACTGTAGTAACTGATAATTAGTTAGAGTAGGCATTGACACTGTATAGTATGTTGTTTAATTACCATTCACCATTACGGCCATGAAAGAAAATAAAACCTGTTTGACTCGGACTAAAGCACTAAAGCTTTTACATAAGTATTATTTGGGCGTGCATGTATGTTCGCAATAATGCAAAACTACCAATAACATCAAATTTTTAGCAAGGGATGGGTGATAGGAGTAAATAGATAAATAAATTGACTAAAAAAATGTACGAGCAATTGTACATCCAGTTTGATTTTTGCTATTTGAAATAGCTTTCACACAAACTACAAACGATTGTATTTACTAGCGTGTCCTCTATATATTTATATATATGATAAAAACAGATATTAATATCATAAGTTATTATCTATTTTTATCTGTACATACATATCTCATCTGTATCACATAGCAAGGATGCGAGTAAAACAGGACAAGCAAGGTTGTCCTAGTTAATAATTACATTTATATGAATATAGACAATGTAGAGTATATTTTTACACTGCGTATTATGTTTGTGTGTACGCTCACGGGAAGGTCATTTTGTACCAATGCCAATCTTTGAACGACAAAAATTATTTTGTATCTGAATCTGAAAACAATTGTAAATATTTTTTAGGCAATATAGCATAATATGTATGTAAAACCATATTGATTGATATAATCATTATTTGACAATTTGTCTAAACTATCGTTTACCTACGTTTAAACTCTGGAGTCTATTTATAACAAAATTATACCTACCATCCTTAAATTATTAATTTAAAAACTAAATCTAATTTTTAGTTGTATACACAATGTTGCAAGGAATGTATATAAAGAAAAATGAACAAAAAATTGTACATACCTTAACAAATTCTTCAGGAAGTTATGGATTAACAAATAAATAGAATGAATCTCAAAGCGCAGTAGGTATTCTTGCGGCTAAGTTGACGAATTTTCTCTTCACACTGAAGTTAATGAATATAATTTTGGAAGCACGGGCAGATCGTCATATGATGGATGTCGATGTTTGTAACGAGCACTTCAGTTATACACTACAGCTGCTGGAGATACAAAACTGGGATATATAGGAGGTGTATGTGACGCGGTTCAACTTTAATGGTTAATGCCGGTATGGTAGTGGTAGTAGCGGTGTGGCGTGTTCTGTTCTGCAAAAGATTTTTTTTTATTATATTAACCTTAACTTGTTCAAATACGAAACCCTCACAAACATCACGACCTCATGAATATGAACATGCATAATTATTGACCAGTTATTATCCTAAGCCATGCATCTGTATTCTATTTAACTTAGCCTGCTGCAAAACGTACATTAATGAATTGATAACATAATATCTTATATCTGTACAAGGGTTCAACCCCTTTCCCTTTGAGTTCATAAAAGAAGACAACTATTACAAAAGCAAATCAAGTGAAATATGCAACCAAAATTGGAGTTGTAAAGAAAGTTAACTATGTACTTAATGCAACTTACAAAGGTATATAAAAGAAATACAATTTGTAATGTATTAAATATTAAATAAATGAATTCTTGAAATACTGCAACTTTACTTCACGAGCTTCAGTTTGTCATGTGATGTTATAGCTCCATTTCTGTCTACATAGTTCCAGACAGTTGTTTTCAACGTGAACTGGATGTGGGGAGTGTAGCATTCAAGTGCAAATGCCTTCCAGCACCACATAGAGTTGAGTTGAATGGATACAGTCATGGAATTAAGCAATGTATATAATTTTTTATGTACAAGTACAACCAATCTCTATACATGTACCCAATGCAATACCATGACATTGCCATTGCATGTACCATTACCATACCCACTAAGGAAAGCTCATGAAACCATGCAAGACATGTGCAACCTGCCTGACTCGAAAACAACAAACTGGAATTGATTTACATATTTATATTCAAGAGTGGATGAGAATGGAAAAGCTTGGTATTCTATTTGCAGGGATGATTTTAGTGATTCTATAAATGCGGCTACTGTGTAACTCTTTGCCCATAGCCATAATACATACACACGTATAGTACATTAATTTGCATAAAAAATTAGAGTTGCTTGAAATACTACAGATATTGTCAGATATACTGATAAACATATTTTAAGCTAAAACACCAAAGCGAGCAGTATTACTCACAAACTGAAACTCAGGGACTATAGTGAGAATATAATTAATATGAATACACTCTCTAATAAGAAACATTAAACCATACATACAAGTAAATCCAACCTATTTATTACAATACGTATTTAGAATCAAGAGAAAAATACTCGTACGGTACATGAAGAACTGATGTTATATAAGTCGCATGAAATTGATAATCGCTTTCGTTTTAGATAAGCTCTCAAGGATCGATTTTCTTTTGACACATAGTAAGGCCTATTAATATGAAGAATTGGCAAAGTATTTACACATTGTATTAAGTCATTACGATACCTTAGTAATTATTGTTCGTTTACAATTATGATCCAATAGATTTACACACATTATTTTCACATCATCACATCCAATATTCAATAATCTTGTTACTTTCATTTAAGCAATAATAATATGACATAGATAGAAGACACAAGACACTTGAATACCAGCTGGGAAAATTATTTGACACCGTTGTTTAGGGCTCTTATTACTAATATATTGGCTATTTTACTTTCCAATTAAAAACATGTTGTATAAATTAATTTAGAATTTCAATAAATCTTGACAAATCTACGAATTATATCTTTTCGGTTTTAAACAGTTTTCAATACAGCACAGCGATTAATGCAATAGATAACTTAGAATTGAGAGCTAACAAATATTATTTTTCTCTTGGTATTGGCATGATAGCTTGGATAATGATATATGTAAATATATACGGTTTGTTTAGTCAAAGTCACTTAGGTAATCAATAAAGGAAACATATTTCCTTGTCGACTGACTCGTAAGCCTCACTGACGCTGTCTAAAATGCTTTGATTGACGGAAGACAGTTTTGATTGAAGACTGTTTGAAAAATTGTTTTCACAAGGGACGATAAGATTATGACCTCGTTGGTTGTAACTGTAACCAATACCCTGAAGATACGAATTCTTGTCATTTATAGTCTTTGGTTCACTTTCAATTAAAATCTTTACCATTTTCATACCCGCTTGATGATTCTGACAGTTTTCATTTTGAAATTGCTTTACTGACTTTGGAGACTTCGTATACTTTACACCTTTTACTATATCCGCAAATGTAACATGATCATTTGTTGAAGAATTTCCATATTCCAACAGATCTTGTTTCCGCATTATGTTCTGTTTGTTTTCGTTTTGAATGAGGTCGATAACTTCAATTTCGTCTACCTCAATGGGCTCTTCCGCATATTCAAAGCCATCTTCATCAAATTCCCCTTCTTCATCGAAGTCCTCATCCACATCCAGAATAGTATCATCATCATCGTCTTCAACGGTCACAGTCATCGCGTCCGCGTCCAACTCACCGGTTGCAAAGCTGTAACTATTATTGCTGTTGGAATCCGTGTCTGGATTGACATTCAACAAGTATTTTCCAGCATTCAGTACATTGTTGCGAATTGTATTGATGTTGCTTTTGAGTGTTTCCTGGACGCTTTTAACACCAGTTTCTTTCATGGTTGTTGAGAGGTTGGTGATATTACTGCTTGTGATGGAGTCACTTTTACCATTACCCCAGGCATGCAAAATCAAAGTAACATTGCCTTTATCATTCAAGTCTGTATCTTCAGGTACTTCATTTTTTCTAGCATTTGACAAACGGTTGTTGAATTGACTTGCAATAAATTCTTCCAATGCAATATGACCCAAATGGTAATCGGCTACAAGCGCTTCGTCAAAATCTGCTCCGTCATAACGCTCCCTTGACAAATTGCTACGTCTCATCATGATGAACAACTGGTACTCTTGCTGCGGAGTGAAAAAGCGTTTTAAATAATGTAATTATGCAATACATAAAACACTCCACTCTGCTAAACCTTTACCCATAAATACATTTATGCACATATGTAAAAATATAACATCATAATATAAATATCAATCATATTATTAAAATATCGTACTGCAGATTATAATGACTTACTACAATTGACAATACATTCAGCGTTTACTTACTTCAACACTTCCAACTTCTAAACTTCAAAATACATAAATGTTGAATGTGAAGTGTATGTTTAGAAAGTTTGGATAAATACCCTGATTTAGCTGAAATCCCGATTCTGGTCCAGGAAATTCTTCCGATTGAAATGGATGATTGAAGATTGAAATCTAGTGATCAATACGGTCAACGGTGTTCCAGATGTCCAGTCAACTGTTCGTCAATATTCAATATCATGGATTGCAGAAAAATATTCAGCGAAAAATACAATTATTATTATGTAAATTGAAGCAAACTTCTCAAACACTCATCAACCAATAATTTAGAAAAGGGGAAATCACCAAACACCAAATGCAAAGTAAAAAAACCTTGTTTTGAAATAAATGTGAATTTAGAAACTTGAATTTCGTAGTCGAATTGCACGGTTCCTTTGTTCTTGCTCTATCCGATGCACCTACATTTGCGCATACGCATTGAAATTAAATGACTTTAAAATAAGCTCACCGGAAGATTGAACAAAGTCCTTTGTTGCCAACCCAAGCTCTGGATATAAAACACAATACCCCATTTAAATAATCCAGCAAAATATTGGTATACAAAATTCACACAATTAATTATTTGGCATACACAATTTTGCTTACATCAGACTTACAATTAGCAATCAAATCTAGTGTTGCAAAAACTTAAAATTTTGGTGTCCTATTATTCGTACTCTACGTCTACGCTATAAATCTCCTATAAATCTTGAACACTGACCCTTATAGGACCCCCCCAAGTTATTGCCCCACGTTGTGAAATTTATCTTATTAAAATACCATTTGGCCCCAGCAAAAACATAAGAAATTGATACGCCACATTGCCGCAAACATCACCACACATCAGTGTATGTAACGAACGATGTAAGTTAGCAATGATTTTATAATGCTGTTACTTTGACCTCTAATGTGGAGCCTCTTATCCTATCCCTGTAACAAAATTCAAACAAAGGGTACCCTATGGCCAGGGTTCCCATTTAACACCTCTGTGTACTTAATGTTAGTTACAATTACATATTTACATTACAACAATATTTATACATACCTAATCTCAAATTATACACGCTTCAATAGGATTAGCCATGCATATGCATATTGTAATATTTTATAGCAACCAATTGTATTTAGGCATAGTTTTGCAGACTTGTAAACAAAATATATTTTGTGTCTTCTGGATGTATATTCATTTCATGTACACAATGTAAAAAAATGTGTCACTAACGATAGAAGAATGGCTCTTAGGCGGTTAAAAATAAATACATACTACAGCAATCAGTATTGAACATTACTGTGAACAAGAAATTTGAACTTACACATAAATAATAACATGATGACATTTTTACGAACTTCGCATTTTTCTTTCTGTTGTTATATGACTCTCATTACTTACGACATGTTTATATTATAGCGACTTGACTTACTAATGCATAGTTGATATTGATTCAATACACCAGCCAATAACACAGATATGTTATGACCAGATTGATTGTGATTGTTTTATAATACTGTAGAAGTAAGACATAAAACTGCTTATATCGCAGTTTTTTATGCTTTCGGCGAGCCAAGCGTGTAACACGACACCTTTTTGGCGATAATAATATATTATTGTAAGAAGAAAAGAGTCAGACACAAAATAGTGTCTTATTTTGTACATGTACTTCTAACTAACTATACTAATTCGGGTAGTATGTATACAACAAGGAGTTTTAATTTTAACTTTAATATAGCATGACTTTGTGGATTGAGTTGTTATTTTACTTAGAAACGAGTGCTGGTGGATAAACAGTGAAGTTCTGTAAGGTAGGAGCATAATATTGTTTAGTTCGTTATAATTTAATTATAATTTAATTCTTTGAATTATGGTGGAAAGTCAATCTCCATTGTAATTTGCGTTTACATAACATAACGCAGATTTACGCTTGAAGTCTACAAGGGGATAATGGAAAAATCATGGAGGAATGTTCGTTTGAAACCTCAGTATAGGTCTCATCCTCAAGAAAAACCCATTCAAGCAACTGTAAATACAAGTTTTGAGTGCAATGTTTGCAAAAAGAAATTTAGACGTAAAGGGTATCTTGCTCATCATTTATTGCTACATACTGATCAAAAAATAGAATGTCCTAATTGTGAAAAGAAATTCCGTAGCAAATATAGTTTTGAAGCTCATTTTAAGAAGTCTCATACAAATGCAACACGATTTTCCTGCAGTATTTGTGACAAAACATTTGATGGCCCTACCGCTGTAAAGCATCATGAAGACACTACCCATTTCTCCCCAAAGTACTTTGTCTGCCCTGTAGACAACTGCAAAGAAGAATATAGGTGGAAAATGGAGCTTCGTCTACATATTAGAAAGGAACACCCAAGTAAGCCAAATCAAAAAGTATATATTTGCAGTATCTGCAACAAAATGTATTATTATCAGTCTCCGTATACGAAGCACTTAAGTAAGTGCTTTATCCCCAAGGTGTAAAAAATGAATTACCATGATGTACAGAATATATTTCCGATAATATTATGTGTATGAAAAATGTGTGCATTGCATTTTGACGATTTGGTAGGTATATATACTTCTGTAGCATTAATAATGAATCATGATCTAAGGGTAATAAGTTAATAAGTTGGTTTGTTTTTGATATGCATGTAAGGTTACTGTAATCATTTTTTTAGACATCATGTTAAATACTTACAATTTTGTGAATCTGATCCAGCCAAATGGTTTCAGGCCTGAACTGCATACTGTAATAAGTGAGAATTGGGATTTATATAATATATTGGTATATGTATGTAGTATTTAGACAATCGTATATTCATATAGTATTTTGTCATTTATATATGAGTATGAGTATGTGAGCTTACAAGTTGAATTCTTACTTGAGAACTTAAGATTAAATTAGTTTCTATTCCTGTATTAGCTGTGCTCTATGGCTGCAGTTGATTATAATATTAAGATATCATCCTAACTATCTGTGTATAACTAGGTAGGCTACTTATTCCAAAAGTTTCTGTTTAATATATTAATGGTAGTTGTAAACTTAGCAATGGTAAGGATTTTTTAAATAGTATAGAAGTAGAATATAATTGATTTCCTGCCCTGCATTCTAAAACCTCATCTAAAGGTCAGTATGAGACTCACTTAATTATTGAGAAAATAAAAGTTGATGTACATTACATTTCGAAGTAATAAATTAAATGCAAACTTCAATGTTAACAATATTAACTAACAATAAGTGTGTCAATAGAAATAGATTAGGCAAAGACTTTATTAGATGATGTAGTGTTAAATTTATAATTTGTATAGTACAATAGTATGTAGGTAATAAATAAACTTCACCATTATCGCCTACTTTACTACCTCGTGTACAGAATACAGAATTAATTATTTTCACATGAATGATAAGCCATCTCTTTCTATAGCTTGGACTGTAGACTCTCAGCATATTGTTTCCACCATTCGGCACGTTGGAAACAACCTGGAGTTTGTGTCATGGCTCTTTGTAAATGTTGGTAAACCTTTCCATCTGCCATTCCTAATGCAGAATTTAAAATGAAGTCTGTAGGAGCGATTGAATCAGCAAGAGCTACAGCTTCTGTTTTCAAATCTGCGCATAGATTAAGGATTGAGTCCCGTAATAAGCGTCCATACAAAGGTCCAGAAGTAAACTCCGCTTCATACAAAGTTGCGGAATGCTTCTCTAAGCTCCATAAACCGTAAAGTACCATTACTTTAGTCATAACCTTCTGAACTTCAATGTCATGTTTCAGCGTAGAACAAATAAACTGATTCCAGAATTTCTCGAGTACAAAGTGTTCAATGAAAGCAATCGATAAAGTCCTTGAAAAATATATTTGATTACTGTTTTTAGCATTAAAACTATCCATTCCTGAGTTCATCAAAGACTGTAATTTTGTATGGGTGGATTTCAGTAAATAACACAACAGCCATTTGTACGTTTCGAGAACAAATTCTGGAGTCTGAATTTCCTTTGAAGATTTTGCCCTGAATCTTTTGGAATCCAGGTGATTCATTGTGGTCATAAATGTCAGGGTATTCATTGGAGTGTTAATATTTATTTTCTCTCCCTTTAATGAGCTAGCATAGAGTCCCAATAGCCAGTTACTGGTTTGTTGTAACAAAACGTTGTTTTCTCCCTCGTAAGTACCTTCATTCAGACATAGAAGTGTTACAAGAGACAGATTACAAAAAATGACAATTATTATCAGATATCCCCACTTACAATT
Organism: Pogonognathellus longicornis; assembly: GCA_034694085.1. Classification (NCBI taxonomy): domain Eukaryota; kingdom Metazoa; phylum Arthropoda; class Collembola; order Entomobryomorpha; family Tomoceridae; genus Pogonognathellus; species Pogonognathellus longicornis. Next base: position 37,819 of record JAQFYB010000387.1, read on the forward strand.
TGCATCATTATCATCTCTCAGTCGACCAATTCCAGCTGCTGTCAGGTAAGCATGGCCTCCCCCAGATTCCCGACATTCTTGGATAGCGTCTCGGGTTATCCAGCTAATTAAAGGTTTAGCTGAAGATGTTAGGGCTACATGGATTTTAACATTAAAAGCATAGTTAAATTTAATTAAAAAGTTAAATATTTAATAGCAATCAGATTACTTTATCTGCTCCTATATACCATATGGGCATATAATTTTTAAATTGGTAATAAATTGAACTGTGTAGATACCATGAATTTCAATTCCAGCTGTTGCAGAATCATATGCTTCAGTTTTACTGAATTGGTTCATAATAAATTCTATTAACTCTTCAAATAACTTGTCTCCAAAGAACTTAAGAACAAAGGTAGCAGCAAGGTAAGGAAAAAGTCTCCACTGCTGCATTTGGTATTCTATAATCGCCATTTCCTCTTCAGCATGGTTTCCAAATTGTTTCCTTACGGCTGAGTATCGAATTGCAATAGGCAAAGCGCAACATAAGTGACCTATACACATTCCAATCACCCCTGTTCTTCCCGCAGAGAGATTTCCTAATGATGCTCCTAATGAAGTTAATAAGAAATTTATCTTTAAGTCTGGTAAACGAAATTGTACATGTCAGGTATAATTGACTGAATTTTGCTTACCAAATCTTTTGCTGGGATCTTTAAAGGGGGTGACATATCTTCCTTCAGGTGTTACATTTGAATGTTTATTCATCAAACAATCTGGGGATATTTCATAATTGTCGAAAATCATAAACCTAAACACAAAATACGAACACTGATTTTAAAGTAGGTATTATATAGGTACTTTAATGTATAGTATAGCATTGACCGTATTTGCAAAAAAATGATTATCATTTGTCTCATTTTACTTAGTTCTTCTTACCCATTGTCAACCCCATTAAGACCACATTTAGATCCCATATCGCCTATAGTTAGTCCAGGAAAAGGTAGCATCGTATTTCTTTCTCTAATCGGAACAATGAAGCAATGAAGACCGTGGCAGACTCCGTCTGGAGTGTACAATTGGGCATACACAAAAGCGTGCGTGGCCGATTTTCCTAAATATAGTTTAAAATGGTCATATAGATAGTTCATTGATTTAAATAAACAATACCTACTGCATAACTGTTTTAAATTGGTAACACAATAACTTGTAAACTGCATGTGTGTAGTGTACCTAATCCTCCAGCCCAACATTTTGCAGCCTCGAAATCTGGTGTGTTCAGTATGAATTTTTGAATAGAAGGGTTGTATGTTGCTCGAGTTCTAAACTGTCTTGTGTTTGTTCCATGACTAATTTCAGTTACAGCTACGCATCCACTAATCTGAAGCATTGCAATGAGACACATTCATAGTTTATAAAGCAACAAAATGTTTACAAGAAATGCAATAACTATTACTCTGGATTAAACTCACTTGATCTTTATGCACAGCTTCCATAAAGCTATAGTGCTTTGCAGTACCGAGTCCTCGGATAGCGTTTATAAAAAATTCATACATCACCCACATCTTGACACAGATCGACCAGTCATACTGCCCAACTGCTACTTGAAAAGTATTAACCTGGAGAAGGTGTTAAATAAAGGAATTACATGGAAGTTATTATTGAACAATTTACCTATTATTATCCCTTTGAAAGAAGTATTTTTAAAACGATAATTACAAGTACCAGTCTTGAATCAGCCAAGCTGTCATCTTCCGTAAGAAACTTGTATTCTCTTAGTTTTAGAATTCTTTCGGTAACCAATCGCCTCTTTTCGTCCAAAGAAACATCTTCATGGGAATGTGCAAACAATGGATCTTGTTCTAAGGTTCTCCAAATTTTATGCTATATTAAACAACAAAAAATGTGACTTGATACTGGATGGTATACAAATGTCAATTCAATGTTATATTTCCCCAATAAATATTTTATGTATTACCTTATATCGCAATAGTTTCTCATCCTCAAGTAATACTGCTAAACGTTTCCAATTAAATGTTGCTTGCTTTCTATAAATGTCCAATGGACCAGATGGGAAATCCAGCAAAAAGTCGTAATTGTCAGAAACTTTCATTTTATTAGTAAAATTCGTTTGTATTAGCACTGATGAATTCACTTAAGCAATTTAAAACCAAATGAGACGAGTTGAAATTAGTTTAGACAGCATTCATACTGAAAAGCTAGTTGAGAACTAACTAAATTCACATAGCATTTGAAACCAGCTCTAAAATCCCACGAAGCAGTACTTATTGGGGGAGTAAATATGAAAGTTTATCCCTAAAGGAAATCCCACGATGTCCGGTATTACAGATATTATAAGTTAGTATAAAAGTTAAAATTGTATTGCACTGTTGTAGTAGGATGCATGACCAAGTGAATCATCATTTCTGTGTTGACAGTGCATGTGTGTACGTGTCTACTCCTAGTTCGGCTAGTTCTTAAGTGAGAATGCATACAACTTGTGTTCATTCCCATAGAACGATTTCCTTGTAGTACCTACATAAGCTTAAAGTATACAACATATATACCGATACATGATATGCAATGTTAGATATTGTTCCAAACGATTCAAAACTGTGCATTGAAATGAAACACACTTGGTATTCTATTCACTTATACTGTGGTTTTTACACAGTAGTACGCGTATAACTGACGTTACGTTGACACTGAAATGACATAACGGAACTGTTATATTGTATACACCAATGCAATACACCTACCTCAGACTAAAGTTAAATATTTTAAAATGCACTAGACTAGAGTGTAATTGACGGGATGGATCGAAACTGTAGGAATTTGTACCCAAAATCCATAAAAGGTGTATTCAATCAAAACCAAACGACAATTGTATGTATTTTTTATAGCCGACTATTACCGTTGAACTTTCGAGACCATTATGCTACGGCTAGAGCATTTAATGTGCATGAATCAACATAGCAATGCAATGCGTTGTATAGGCTGCGGCTGTTGTCAAATACAAGGAAAGCCGAATGAATTACGAGTTATAAATACAGTTGACAGTTTTTGTTGGCTCGATCGAACTATGTACCCATATGCATCAATGCACCTTGATCATGCCATAATCCAATTCAACCACCCAAGAAGCTATTGCACTGTTAATTCATTGTAAATATTATTATGTTCTAGTTAAATTATTACATCTGTGAATTAAGTTTCGAACACTGTTTTCTGCTACTATAAGATCCAAATCCACCATAAATAAAAGGTATTTTTCCTTTTATTTAATTTTTTTCCCTACCTTATGCAGATTTCGCGAGTGAAGTTAAATTGCGATATGAATGACGCAATCTGGCTCTGGAATATCCCTCTGTTTTTAGTTGTAATAATAATCATGAATACGAATGCCACGTTGTAATTGTACACACGCATGTAGTAAAGTAACGCGAATGAAGTTTTGACATTGCCTCAGATTTTATGTAAACACTACTGGACACGATCTTGATGCTATATAAAACACCTCAACCCACCTATCCTATTTATTTACATACAAGACCACACATTATACCTACATGTTGAGGCATTTTAAACATCTTCAAAATCGTGTTCAGTAGTTTTTGGTACAGAATATATTATATCAAAAAGAATTACTTACAAAACGAAGCTTTACATAATTAACTATGTGTTTACTTCGAGTATATTATACACAACTACCTAAGCAAGACATTCCTCATTATACATAGTTACGTTAGAACTTACTCTTACTTTTAGTAGGTATTTATTACAACATGATTTATATAAGTTCTTTCATGGATTCGTGTGAATAGTGTTCCTTATATGTTAAGAGCATAGGGAAAAGATTTGTATTGCATTTCAATTTAATTCTTGTTTCTTTAAATCATAAGGAAAATATGTTTAATGGTATAGTTTTATTGTAGCACCTACTTCAATAGTACTTATAGTGAAATCATTTAGTGATGAGAAAAGATAACATTTTAATAGTAGCTATTAATTAATTAAGTAAAGTGTAGGTACAAATAATTTTCCATATTATATACAATTAAAATCTGCTGGAATATTGAAGGTTAAATAATTAGGTATGTGTATATAGACATTGTAGGTAGGTATATCTCGAATATCACCAATAAACTCAGTATTGTAATCATTAAATGTTCAATAGTTTGCAATGAATTAGGCTTAGCGGCTTAGGGTGGTACATTTCAATTCAAAAATTAAAAGTTTTCAGCTTGTAGATCTCTGTAGTAGAAACTTTGCAGTCTGCCGTAGTTTTCCCTCTAGCTGCGAAAGATGCCAAATTCGTTAAGCCCAAAGAATCACTGTATAAAACTAGCAGGTAGTCTTTGTCTATAGGTATCAGACACACATGCCTGTTCAACTCAGGCTCATATAATATAGCAAATACAAATACTAAGGTTATTACATGCATTCAACCCAACCTTCAACCTGCTTGTTACTCAGAGTATGCCGTATAACACTATTATCGTATAACGCAGTGCAGTAGTGATAGCACATTCACATTGCCTAAATACCTAACGAATGTCGACGAATGTTTGCGAAATAAACTCTTCTAAACGTTATAAGCCACACAGCAAGGTATACGAACTTGTCTATGTAATATTGCGTTATCGACTATAATACAATTTTGCCGAGTTCCGAGTTTGAATAGGCAAGTTATTCAGAACTTTAGCTGTAGCTTGCATGCATTAGTTATACTAAAGTTCTACTTTTTAGCTGTATAGCTCTACATACAGAAAGACACTCTGAGAGCTACTATGTCTATGCATGGAGTGAGTGAGTTAGCTACAAGCCGAAGTCCAAGTCCAAACAAGTTGGAATTTGTGTGTATGGAACTTGAGTGGAAGTTCATGGTTGAGCCCAGGCAGGAAGGAGTAGTGTTGTTCGCACACATTGTGGCTGAGAGTGGGAGACGACGAAGCTTGAGTTGCAGCAACCATTGAGCAGTCAGTCCAGAAGAGGATAGAATTCTTTTGGCAAAAATTGTGGAATGAATCCAATGCAATGTAGTAGTCTCCGATTCACATATGACACACGATTGGACTTATTGCTAGACCATTGTACTGATTTTGGAATGAAAGCCTGGCGAGTTGAAAGAGTCCATGTGCCAAAGTTGCTGGAGAAGAAGCAGTCGACGAGGAAGAGCCCAAGAATGGTTCGGAGAGTCCATCAACATCTTCATTCTGACAAGGATGTCGTACTCAAACAAACGCTTCCAACTTTTACACACTTCCCTCTACTTTAGTCGATGCATCCACTATTGCAAATTTTACTCGACCCAACCAAAGCCCATGTTCTCTGTCGCAGCAACCCCTTTAGTATTCTCTTGCACAAAGTTCTCTAGGATTTTGCAAAGCCATTCTACGAAACGTTACATCGTATTGCTATTTTATACTATTGCATATGGCTTAGAATGCATTTCTAGGTGAGGGTGCAAAAATAATGTGTAAGCAATGTTTTTCTTTGTAGTTGGCAATTAGTATTTTGCATTACGTCCCACGAAGTACAATAGAATGTCATCATTATTAATCTAAAATATTCCAGCTTTTTATTTTAGTGTTACATCATTGTGTACTTATAGCTTTATTACAGCTTAAAAATACATGCACAGTAATGTACGGTGCATGGGTTTTTATGATCATTCTCATTAGGTACTACTTGTCTTTTGCATGTTTTATATGTATTATAACTTTATAATGAGCTAACTCGTTAAGTACGTTATGTCACTTTTGAAGTTTTCATAATATAATACGCAGTAATAATATTTCATCACAAGTTTAGTTAGAATTAGATATACACAAAACAGTATGCATGCAGTAATCCACTAATTCAGCTGATAATTTTAAGTAGGACAAAATGTGAATATGATTTATCTTTATATAAAAGAGCTGCGGGAACTTCCAGCCTGGAAGTTTAGCATTCTTTCATCATACAAGTATGTTTGACGAATTTAATGCGAGTATGACGTTCAGCTCTACTTTCAAGACTGGGTTTGTCCATTAAACCAATAAATGATGCTACTAATTTACTAGTCTGCTTTTTAGTATCGTAACACATGTAGTACTTAGTTGGGTTTGAATTAACTTAACTACATTAATCAATGCATGTAAGGGTTTATTGTGACCTTCCTTCCCCCACCCTCAAAAAATAAGCTTCTCACATCACAAACTACAGTCCGGTTAGAAATGTGTAGAAAAAACTAACTTTCAATTGTCTGTTTCAATTAGATCCAATTTCAATGAGTGAGTCAGAAATGAACGTATGTATTTCATTGATGGCTACAAATCTACTTCAGTACTTATGTAATATGTATTATCGATAGCATTGAATTCTGGTCTTCGTTCTTATAAAACATGACAAAAACGCCAGGCTATGCGTATATGAAATCAAACTTATATACAGATAAGGTCAGAAAATCATAGTTTTAATCTACCACTATTTACTCTGTATATGTATAATATGTGCATCTGCATATGTACGTAAGCTTAAATATTAAATATCATTTCTTTTGACAAAACATACATCTCTATTAATAGACACGCTTTTCGACAAGTATTAAAGATGCGACTGTAATCCACAATGTTATTATCCAATGCACTTGACCGGTTATACATAAACGTTAACCCCGTGGCTTCATCCATTCCCCAAAGATAGGTATTGGTTTTTGATATAATTAAAATTGGTGATAGCAGAACTGCTATTTGTGTAAATTTGTGTTAACCATAATAAACAAGGTATCTTACCTGTACTTTTATACTATACCTCATTAATTTGTATGTAAATAATTTATTACATTATATTATTGACTGTGGTTTCATTATTAGTATAGTACATATCTTTTGTAGTTTCATATCCTACTTTACTTTGTTTTGTTTTGAACTGTTCCTTTGTTGTAATTGTAAACTGTAAACTATTCAACACGTTATACATTGAATGCATCTATTGTTAGTGTAACCCAACCGTATTGTTAAACAATTAACTATATAAGTAATAACCAGTGGGTACACTAAAAATATTAACAATAATGTTACAAAAGCAAGCATTTGGAAAACGCCAACATCCGCTTTTAGCCATTCACTGACAATGAGCACATGATTCAACTGGTACATGATTGAAGCAGTCAACCTTAGGTGCTTTTATCTATTCCAGCCCTGAATACTGGATCTCTTCCCGTTTTGCATAGACAAAAGATGAACCAACTATAGGTTCCAGCAAATCCTTGATTGTCCTAATAAGCAGATTCCTTTCATCTATTCAATTAGTAAGTGCATCGAAGGTCATGCCCCAGAACAACTCCCTAATGCGTACTGAGGGTGGGGGTGAAATATTAAAAGTTGATGTCATTTTAATACATTTACCAGAACACTAATCTCTGTGCTAAATAACCCATCAACCTCATTTCTAAGCAATGCACAAAAGAGTTAGCACACAGTGAGAGCAGCAGTTCTGGTACTGACACCGACTCCTTCCTTTTTCGCCCATGTAATTTCATAAGGAATGGCAAACCTAAAGCAAATAATCGAACTGCAGCCTCAGTCAGAATTTGAACAACAATTAGAATCATTATCTCCAGCTCAAGAAGATAAAGTCGACAACAAGACAAACTATCGCGAACGAGAAAAATGGGTAAATTAGATTTTCATAGATAGACAATTTGTATAATTCCTAAAGAGGTATAGGGAACACATGCCTTTAATTGAAACCTTAATGCACAGTTTAAAGTTTAAAACACCTTAATCCATTTTTTATCATGACCTTCCATTTTAAAGCTTGTTTATTAACCTGTTTTATTATTCAACTGTTCCCAGCGATCAAGATGAAACGACCAAGGTAGTTTCTAACTATCTTGATCCCTAATGTATATCACATAATACTACATAGGTAGTTCATTTCTTTCATTTATTTTATCAATACAGGATCGTAACATCGAGTTTATCCTTAGTACGATTGGTTTTGCAGTTGGACTTGGAAATGTGTGGAGGTATAGATTCTGTTGATTTCTATCTCTTAATATTTATATCTGACTTAATTACCTTAATGCGTCACGTATGTATTTTACATCAAACTCCACAGTTTATAACCTTGAGGTTGTACCTATAATATTATGCAGTAGGTACCTACTACCTACGTATATGTAGGTACTTTTAACTTTTGAATGATTAGTGTGCAATAAAATAATAAAAATAAAATCCCATGTTGGCTAATTCAGTAAAGTCTATGATTTCGTTTTTACAGGTTTCCATATTTGTGCTATAAGAATGGAGGAGGTTTGTGAATTATTACCACATACATAATAACTATTGTCTGTATAAAAAATTATATGCTGAAGTGTTTTAATTACTGCACACTTACTATATAATTACTACCATTTATGAGATTATTTTTTCAATCAGTTTGAATGAATTTCACAGGAGCATTTTTGGTTCCCTACTTCATCTGCCTTGTTGCTGGTGGAATTCCAGTTTTCTTCTTAGAAGTTGCCCTTGGTCAATTCACTAGTGAAGGTGGAATTTCAGTATGGACAAAAATTTCTCCTTTGTTTACAGGTAAAAACATCTTCGTATCAGTATACTTACTTATCTATGTCAATCATAGATAAGTAAGTATACCTTTTTCATGTATCACATACTTACTGATGAAATCTTACTCTCAAGTTGCAAACTTTTTAACTTTCAAGGAATTGGATATGCGACTACAATAATCTGCTTTTTGCTGAATGTTTACTACATTGTCATCTTGGCATGGGCTGTTCATTATTTCTTCGCTTCGTTTGTGGGATTTTCTTCAGAGTTACCCTGGGCCAGATGCAATCATGAATGGAATACTGACAAATGTTTTGATAAAACTATGACCAATGTAACGATGGCAGGCAGCGACATGAAAGACGCTGTTGTTGAGTATTGGGAGTAAGTGCAATTGTATTTAAACTTCAATATTTGTGGTCTGCTTTGATGGGAATTATGAAAACATCCTCGCTAATAACATTGCATGTTCAATTTGTATTCACTGGAGACTGACCATGAGTACACATGTTTATTTTTCGCCTACAGAAATCGTGTATTGGGTGTTAGCAAAGGTATAGGAGAGGTTGGAACCATACGATGGGAGCTGGCAGGAACTTTATTGCTTTCATGGGTACTCGTTTACTTTTGTATTTGGAAAGGAGTTAAATCCACAGGAAAAGTCGTGTATTTTACAGGTTCAGAAATATTTGGATATGAACTTATAAATGTTCCCTGGAAAATATTCAATCAAACTCCATGATTTATGACGCTTTTTAATTCTCAATTTGAATTAATTTTAAATATTTTGTAGCAACTTTTCCATACTTTATGATGACCGTATTGTTAATTAGAGGAATTACACTAAACGGAGCTTGGGAAGGAATTTCATACTATTTAACCCCACAATTTGATGTGATTTGGAATGGACAGGTAATCATGGTTGAAGATTAATAAAATATCGTTCCCTAACTCATTATAGCTATTGGTAGCTAATATATTGTTTGGACCAGATTATTTGAATTCAGTCAATTCTTAAATTATCTCCAGGTTTGGATAGATGCAGGAACACAAATATTTTTCTCATATGCCATAGGCTTGGGCTGCATGACAGCTTTAGGGTCCTACAACAAATTCAAGCACAATTTTATCAGAGATTGTAGTTACATTGCTATTTGCAACAGCTGTACTAGTCTCTATGCAGGTTTGAGAATATATTTATAGAATCGTTTTTCAATTTTGAATATTTTGACCATTTTGTTTAATGCAAAGGGTGCCCTAAATAATGATTCTCTTCTTTTTGCAGGGTTCGTCATCTTCTCTGTGTTGGGGTTTATGGCCAAGGAACAGGGAGTTCCCGTATCAGAAGTCGCTGAATCAGGCCCTGGTCTAGCATTCATGTAAATAGAGTATAGAGTAAAGATAAAAGATTACTCTACCCTTTGATCTGTAATCTCGAATCTACAAATTAACTTTACTTTGCTATTTCAGAGCTTATCCAAAAGCAGTGGCTCAAATGCCATGGGCTCCTTTTTGGTCCGTTCTTTTCTTCTTCATGATCATTTTGATTGGATTGGATTCGCAGTTCGTTGGGGTGGAAGGATTCGTCACTGCAGTCGTGGATGTTCTGCCCCATATACTTAGAGTTGGAAAGAGGCGTGAAGTTTTCATTGCAGCAGTTTCTTTGGTCTCATTTCTCATTGGACTTTCTATGGTTACAAACGTACGTCATAGTAGAACCCATATGCATAATTTATGCAAGCTGTTCCTTCGGTTCTCACATAATGTAATATAAAAACTTTGTGATGAATGTTTGCAGGGAGGAATTTACATGTTCCAACTTTTTGATTACTATTCTGCCAGTGGAATGTCTCTTCTATGGGTTTGCTTTTGGGAATGTATTGCCGTGGCCTGGGTCTATGGAGTTGGAAAATTTTCGGTTGATATTAAAAATATGGTTGGATTCTTACCATATACTTGGTTATCAATCTGTTGGTCGTACCTAACCCCTTTGTTAACGATGGTAAGAGTATCTCCCCTTTAATTTGGGATACTTTTTCTTTTGATGAAATCCAAAAAAAATTGATTTTGATTTTTACATAGGCTGTTCTCGCATATTCCATCATAAACTACAAACCATTGACTTACAACAAAACATACGAGTATCCGATATGGGCTCAAGGGTTTGGCTGGTGCTTGGCTCTGTCTTCAATGTTGACCATTCCCATCTACTTCATGTACCATCAAACAACAAACACAATAAAAGTAAAAAGAGTGATCTGATTCAGCATTTTACAGATAACATTATTTACAGAATGAAATGAATCAATATACATAAGTACATGGACCTATGAAATGATTTTCTATTTTAGGAAGCACAAGACAAGAATGATAAAAAATGTGCTGCGGATGACCACTTGACTGCAGTATGCAACGGAAACAGTGAACCAGTTGTTGTAGATGATTGTTGACAATTTGGAACTCTTAATTAGTAATATTACTAATATCTACCAATCTACCTAAAATACCGATAAAATATTACACATGTCTTTACATGCCTATAATAACTTGTTTTAATTTGTTGCAATTATACTCATTTAAACTATAGTGTTATTACATTTAGTATAGATGTATCATTATATTTTGTGTAACTATTCAAAAACATAGTACCTAGCACTACATTAACATATAAAGCACACCAATTTAAGCATTTTACATCTTATATTATTGCTTTGTACAAAGAACGTTTTTATTGTCTTGCCTGTAAGTCATTATTTTAAAACTATGAAGAAAATTCTGAAAAGTCAGTAATGCACAAAACAATGAGTGTTTCAACACATAATATAGAACATTTTTCTTGACAGTTGTTACTACTCTGTTTCCTAAGAAAAATCATAATAGTGTAATCAATGGAATTAAAATGGTTTACTTTTCATAGAATCCTGTAATTATAACTGTCTTTTTGTAGGTAACATATATTACGATACTAACAGTTAAGTCCTTGTACATCATAAGTTATGATTATCTTTTAAGGGCATTGTTTAGCAAGCAGGCATGGTCTTTACAAAGTTTCAGAGTTCACACAAAACAATAATATTACATGAAATAAACTGTTTCAAAATTATGCTTGCATATCTAAAAATGAGACAGTTTGATTGAAACAGAGTGCAGTGCAGTCTTGAAACATCAATCATTCATTTCATACAGATGATTGCTTGCATGATTAAGTTAAACTAATTAAGTTGGTAAATTAAAATCACAATAACATCTTAACCGGAAGTAGTATTTAAGCAATTTTACTTTTAAATGAAAGACAGTCGGTTAGAGCATCTTTAAATGTCTTTACATCGTATACCTCTTCCCCAACTGGGGAACTGAGCATCTTAACCAATTCCAACTCCATTTGACATCCACCCTGTATTTTGTGCAAACATGTTTTTATACTGAATAAATGACTTAACAATAACAGACTATGACAAGCCATTCTGTCTTCAGTGTACACTCTTTGTTAAGCTGACACACACATCCTTTAGTTTTGAAAAGAAATCTCATGCAATTTTCCACAACAATTATTTTATCATACTTTAGAAAAGGTCAACTTTACAATAGATGTGCTACATTAACATTACAAGTTCATGTTTACACAACACGCGACTTCTGCATACTGCACAGTGACTACTCTATGTAATGCTCGCACTCAAATTTCCATCCAATTAAGTAAGTAATGAAAAAATAGCTTCAACAGTCATAATGCACTATTGTCAACGTGAAACTGCAAAGAAACTGATCTCAGTTATTATGTGAATGAACATATTAATTAAAGAGGCCTTACTAAAATGTATCAATCACACATATGTTTTGCTTTTGTAAGACAAACAAAGCAACACTTCACTACAATCTCACATTTGTTAGTAAACATTGAAAACAACAGCATATGACAATTATTTTTTGTTTTAATTCGACTGCTGTAATTCCATAATTTCGTTTGAGAAAAGGGCATTTAAATTGTTTGTGTGTGTGTGCTTCTGTTCTGACTGTAAAAATGTGCTTTGCTGTTTTTTTGACGTGGATTGCATTGCATGAAGATTTATTGTGGTATTTCTATCGCAGGGTTTTAAATTGTAAGGTCGTGGTCGTGAGCACGGTGCGGCAAATAAAACTTACCTTAATGGTGGGCTGTTGTAAAAGCCCCAAAGCTTCTCTTCCTTTGGCACAGCTTCAGCATTGTGTTCTGTAAATTGCTTTACACAGCTTCAATGAGATAGCACAATCGAGGCATTTTTCGTTATTTCCTTGCATAGAATGCAATGCATAGGTCGTGTTGAATATGGTTAAAGTTAGTGAAAAATGAGTATAAAAAATTAATGCAATATTTTGAGTAAATCCATTAATAATTGCAGTTTTTATCGTAAAACATATTAACGCATTAATTCAGATTAAATTGGACTAAATGCAAAATTAAATAGTATAATAATTTGTAATGATAGTAATGAAGTTCTTCCCCGAATGTGCATTAACGTATATACACATTATGTTGTCTTACTGTGTATGTACATGAATTCAATAATGCTGTACAGATATAGATTGCTTGTACATAGGTAAGCATTCAATTAAATCGCTATATCGGGTCATTACTAAATGAAACATTATGCGATGGCGATAGACACTTCCTCAACCCATATTTGTGTAAATCTATTAGGTATACCTAGATATGTATTACACATTTCCCGATATGAAACACAGGCATTCAAGAAAGCGAAAATATTATTAGTATTTATTGTTTCTATTCTTTTTCAAACTCAATATACATACAAATTCCCAAAAAATGTTCATACACATTACTTACAGGTGCTTACAGGTACGATGTACGATAATACATAGAACAGACAGAGATAGTAGAAAAGTATTAAGTAAACGGCTGAAATAACCAATTGAGTTAATGAAGAAGTACCAGGGTACAAGGGTACAACCTTGTCAATTTAAATAAACACGCCAGCATTAAAGAGATGTAAAATATTTACTAATTTCAAATTACAAGGTGTTCCTTCAAATATTTAGAAAAATTTATAATGACAGTAATTAAATGTCATACAATTGAATCACAAACATTTAAGCAGCAGCTATTTTTTGCCAATTACAAAAGGTAGAGTGACTCAGTTAGTTTTTATTATTTTTCTCCTTGTACTGATTTTGAAGATCTCTCCGTAGAATTTTTCCTGTCATATTAAAAGGTAAACAAAAATTAATACAATCTCTCAATATTTATGGTCTAAATGAGGGTTCGAAAGTAAATGATGTATTAATTAATAAAATAATTGGTCTACCTGACATGGCTCTTGGAATTGCTTGAACGAATTCTATTCCTCCTTTCAATTTCTTGAATGCAGCAACCTTATCCTGAATGAACTCATGAACATCGTTTTCAGAGAGAGTCTCAGAATTTCGTACAATATAAGCTCGGGGGGCTTCGTCATTGCCAAACGGAACTCCTATGACTGCAACATCCGCAACTCCGGGTAAATCTCGAAGCACATTTTCCAATTCCGACGGAGCCACCTACGAAGATATAATAAAAATACTTATGTGCATTTTGTACGGACCACGCACATAAAAAGACTACAGTTGAAATGTACTTAACTACTTAAGATGGGTTTATAACACTGTCAAACTTACTTGAAAACCTTTGACTTTGATGAGCTCCTTCAATCGACCGTTTATGTAGAAGCACCCATCCTCATCATAAGAGACAATATCTCCAGTGTGTAGAAATCCTTCCTTATCAATTGTGTTTAAAGTAGCCTCCTCGTTTTGTAAATAACCTTTCATTACCTGTGGTCCTTTAATACACAGTTCACCATTTTCATTCGGACCAAGAGTTTTCCCTGACTCGATGTCAATCACTTTAGCCCAAGTACTGGGCAAAAGTCTTCCAATAGATCCTGTGAAAACGTCAATTCTTTTATTATATATATTATACTCTCATTAATTACTCTCATTTCTTAGTATTTGTATAGTATCAATTTTGTTTTAAGGAAAATAAATCCAACCTAGCTTGGTATGTTTGAGACTTGGGTTTATACAATGGGTACTAGGACTTAATTCTGTCATTCCGTACCCTTCTTGAAAGTTCATGTATCTTCCAGCCTTCTCCATCAATTTTTTAATAACGGATACTCCGACTATAACATTAATACATCATATTAAATGTATTCATATACTGAATGATAAATATTATCTGCTTCTAGACTGTAATAATTTAATTTTTAACCTGGTGCAGCTCCTGATACAATTGAATGACATCTTTCAAACGCTTCGTTGTTGAATTCGGAGTTATTTACTATGAAGTTTATCAAGGGTGAAACTAAATGGAGAGTAGTTGGCTGAATACAAAATTCCAAATACATTATTTATACATACCTAGGTAATTAATTAATCATCCTAATTAGTGCAACGTTTATTGAGTTACACTAACAATAAGAGGCAATTTGATACCAAGTAAGCTGGAACTCATAATATAACATACGCAATTACTTTGTATGTTTTGATCGTCTTAATGAAAATGGCTGGTTCGAATTTAGGCAATATAATAATTTTACTGCCTTGGTACATTCCCGCAAGTAAAACATCAGTAAATCCATACACGTGAAAAAATGGTAGTATCCCTACCACCACCTCTTGTTCATTGCCACCTTCGAAAAAATGGGTAACTCCAGTATCTGGCTGCATAACTTGTCTAAAAAATGCATGAAAATATTATTTATTACCTCGTTATACCTCCCTCGTCCATTATAGAATCGATATATTATGTAAATGCAAAGTAATCAATTTGCAACTTACAGAATATTTGTACAAATGTTAGTATGTGTGAGCATAACTCCTTTAGGTAACCCAGTTGTTCCACTTGAGAATCTGAAATGGTTATTAAATCTATTCAGTGATCTGTATTTATTCATCACGATTACTTACAGAATTGTCCAATTAGTTTGCAGTAATCCCCCAATCAAATGTTCAATGAAATATGATTTTAAATTTATATTGCGTACAAAAGAAAATGTGGCAGGTACACGCACATTTTCCTACTATCATTGTAAGTTAGATACTTATTGTAATGCTCACATGCTCACAAAGACAAGCTGATTTCAAATTACAACACTGAAAAAAGTAGAACCAAATGCTCCATTTTAGAATTATAGTATTTTATTGCACGTTTTGTGTACCTAAAGTGAAAACAATATCTCAACTTTTCCTACTTAATGTTCAAATTGTCTGTATCCTTGTTTATATTTTAATCCATTTTTTCGATATTTTTACATATTACTCCGTAACCAACCCGTAATCTTTGGTGCTTACGTTCTTACATGCTTACTGGACCTGTAATAGTCAAACCTGTATGTAATAAACTTATTTTGACGAAAGCTACCTATATATAGTGCATGGATACTTTACATACCTAGTTACCAGTGTCGCATTTAAGCTTCAACCCTCTAAGTCCCCCCCCCCCCAGATTTTTGTATTCTAAACTCTACACCAGCTAAAATGAGGTGTCTCCCAAAAAGAGGTTATTTTGCCCTAAATGTGAAAAATTCGTAAAATTTTTGGTTTATTTTGATTTTTACCCTTTGCCAAAATTTTCGCCCTGTGCGCAAATTACATGCATTTTGGCTTCAAATTGCTCGCTTTTAACGCGCTACGAGCGAATTTAATGAGAATTTTTGTCAAAATTTGCTTAATTTATTAAAACCAAGTTTTTGCTCTAGCCCTCCAGATGTGTGACTTGTATACGCCCCTGCTAGGTGCTAGGTACAAGTGTACGATAGTATTTCTACATATTATTCAGGAATATTTTGTATTTCGACATTTTAAAAGTATGATGGGGAATATTGTATTTCGATGTATGTAAATATTAAGGTAAATTATATTTCAAGCTTTTAAAACTTGTCTTACGGTAGCACTGCTGTTATTGTTGTAGTGTCGAAACATTTTCCGTCCGAAAATTCAACGACTGTGTCTTTCGAAATCATATCTGGGTAGTAAACACAACCCTCGTGTGCGTCAGGACTTACAATAATGATGGTTTCTAATAATCCCTTTAAAGATTCTTTTGCTGCTTTCATCACTGGCAAAAACGGCTCAATTGTAATTGCACCCACAGAACCAGAACCCTTAAGTTGTTGGATGATTTCGGCTGAATTAAAGAGTATATTCACATAACATACATATCATTCAAACGTTACTGTATAGAACTTGGGTAATTCAATCAGCAATTCGTTGTGATTGTGAATTGTGATGCATATAATGATTAGGCTTACGTATTGTTGTATTGGTATTACGATAATTTTGAATCTTAAATTAATTACATGGAGAGTATGCAGGATTGACTGTAGTCACCACACACCCAGCTTCCCAACATCCTAACAGAGTGATAGCAAACTCAGGACAATTTGGCAATACCATGCCTATAACGTCTCCGGTTTTGAGACCATTGCTTTTCAAGCCAGCAGCAAACCTCCGGCTTAAAGTGAAGATCTCTTCGTATGTATACTGCTTCCCGGATATTCCGCATTCCTATATAACATTTTTTCCATAACCAGGTATTAAAATGTATTGTCAACCATGTACTCCTATATGATCATGCCATTATGCCATCAATGCTTTTAATTTATAGCTAAATGTAGGTTATTTATAATGTAACAAAACAGTATGAAAGGTTTGGCATACCAAACATATTGCTTTAGGCCATTTGTTTAGCTGAGTCCAAATAAACTGCGGAATCGTAAGGTTAACAACTGGTTCGATTTCAGGGTATGGAGATTTTACAATGATTTCCTCTGCCATTTTCTTTGTTCTTCGGCTTATGATGCTTGAAGTGATGTTATCAGATGGCTAATTAATTTCCTTATTTGGAATTTACAAATATGCAATGGTTTTGGATGTAAATCTGTATCCTGAATGTAGTGTAGTGTATGTATTTTTAAACCTCTGGAATAAATTCTTCACATGCAGAACTAACTGTGCTGCTTAAAATAAACTATGTATTAGCGTATGAATTCAAATGCAAAATGAGTACAATGTTTAAAAAGGCAATGAAATGACTTATTTTCTGAATGTTCGGACTAAAAATTTCACATTCGCCAAATTTTCCTAAACAGACTGCAATAATATCAAAGTATTACCAATATAACGTGAGTAATAAGTCGTTAACAAAGACTCACTTTGTAACTAATGCAGGATTTTTGAAAAGAATTCAGGCAGAAGGTCTTATAGTATCTACAACTACTGACAATTAACTGTTTTACAGCTTGTGGTTTTTGTGTTAGTACCTATTCATTAAATGTACTCTACATTCAGTATTAGCTTGTTTATAAGGTAGACATTACTAAGGTGTAACGGTGTAAGGAAGTACTTACAATTAGTAGAATATTTGAATATGAAACTATAATATAGGGGCAGATAATGTATACCTATACATACTTACATACTAGATACTACCATAGAAATTCTACTTACGTTGCATTACATACATACTACATACCTACTAATTATTATTATATATAGTACCTTTGGGAGTAATCTATAAGCGCTCTTTCGCTACAAGCTTACAAGAGAACAGCCTGACTTAAAATAGTAACCTTCTAGAATTTCTAACCTTCCATAAAATCTACTGCTTATAAATTCTATAAAGTCTATGAGTGTATTTTTAATTACAGGTTTCCACACTTGTGCTGTATATAAATATTTGTGTGAATATTTGGAGATTTGTGTGAATAGGGAAGTTTCCCTTTCACATACATGCGTTTACTTAAGTATGTATTAACTTTCAATAATTTATATCTATGAAATCTATAAAATTACTACTGGCGGTATTTTTCCATCAGTTTTTTTATTAATTTCACTGGGGTATTTTTGGTCCACTTCTTTGTGTTTTGTATTGTTGCTACTAGTAGAATTCTTGTTTGCGTAGAAGTTGGCCTTGACCATTGGCCAATCCTTTATTTTCAAGTAAATATGTAACAATCTACTATCTGAAGTATGTGTAATTCAGGTTTTGAAACAAATAATAGTAAATCGTAATCTCAAATTACGAATGTTGCATTGAAAATTGCATTGCTACGCAATTACGCTATTACGCATGGAAAGGAGTTGCAGTTGCAAGGAATGTGTGTTGAAGTAGTGAATTTTGCAGGTATCGAAAATATGTTGATGTGAAATTCCATCTTCCATGAAAAATATCCAATCAAACTACATTACTAGCATGACTTATTGTTGATTATTTCTCAAGTTGCATTTTAAATAAATATTTTAGGAACTTCTTCCTAAATGATGACATTGCTGCTTACTGTCAATCAGGGAAACAACTAAATGGAGCTTGGAAAGGTATTTCTTATTATTTAAGTACACAATTTCATGTGATTAGAATGGGCTGGTATTCATAGTTGAATGGTCATAATGAACTTATCGTGCCCCAACTGTCGCTATTTAAATTAGTATTTACCTATTGAGTTTGACCACACTCTATCTATGGTCTATATAATATGTCATACGCCATACACCATTGGAAAGAACATTCATTTCTACATTGAATTGATTTCTCAGGTTAATGGATTTTATATTTGCAAATTTGCGACTTGAAAAAAAATCATGAAAAGACGAATACAAAATATGATGGTTTTGAATTTTTTACGGTTACAATAATTTTTTTCTGGGAAAACTAACTTCACAGCCTTCACAGCCACCCCTTGTTCAGCATTATATGCCTAGCAAACCCACAAAATTTCATCCTAATCAGTGATGGTCATACTTGTATCCCATTCCCATATGTGGGGTAGGCTGTGGAGGGGTGGGGGTACAATAATTTCGAAGGACCGTGTGCAGTACTAATATTTGTAGCCTCTCACTTACTTCGCCCAAAATAATCTCATTATTAACCCCACGTGTAAATAATTTGAAAAATAGCTTCTATACCTTTTTTATTTAGTGCTTTATAATGAATGATGAAAGTATTTAGTTTTATTTAATTTCGTATGCCAAGTGTATTTAAACGATGCGTGCGTTTGGAAACATCATTTTATTGAGCAAATCGTTTAGATAAGTTAAGTTAACCACTTAAATTTGGTAGAA
>JAQFYB010000388.1:0-57380 GCA_034694085.1 Pogonognathellus longicornis
TGAATCTATAGAGTGGTAGAGTGGGCCCACTATTTCGACCACTCACACTCGTTTGAGTGTGTGGGTGCCGAGCTATGGTGCCCAATATATTAAATAGTAACATACCACGTAGTTTCTCACACATATATAAATATCCAAATACGTCCCCTTATTATATTTGTTACAATATTGCTTGTATTTGGTAAGAAAATTTAGAATACTGCTAAGATTGTTATATACCTAGTATCAACTCATTTAATGCTTTACATACGTTTACGAATTTACGATTTGCATGATACGAAGGGCTTGTTCGTTATTGTGAGTAAGAAAAGGACAAGAAAGCTTTTACTCGTTGTATGTATGATATTGTAGTTGTAGAATGGAATGAAATGAACACGAAGGTGTGTCAGCCCGTCCTCGTCTCGATCCTCTTTGGCTTTAAGCTGTGTGTGTGCTGTATTCACTGTGTCGTAGTTGCAATACCTTTAATTTTACAACCTACCCATTTTATGTGGGTCACTCATGTTTCTCTCTCTCTCTCTCTGTGCTCTGGCTGTCTCTTGATCAATATTTGCTAAGTCGCCCCTGAAGAACACAAAACACAACAACTATAAACATTAGACGTATCTAGTACTGTACTTTAAATGAAGGAGTAGTAAATGCCAAAGCACAGCAAGTCAAGCCATTTATTACATTTAAGAGGATATACGTTGAATATATAGGTGTAGGTTATGATGTCATAACCAGACTTAGTAGACGCACACACTGTTCATAGTTCATTGTCTGTGTTTCATTTCAATCTTATTTGGTACATTGGCCATGTTATTTTATGGGATAGTCCGTTCAATTCACACATTTACTGTTAAGTACTATTAGTAGGTATTTGTGTGTGTCTGAAATGAACGTCTGTTTCTGTCCCTTGCTCCATAAATGCCAAAGTACAATGAGACGCTCTCTCATTTCATATCTTATCATCCTACACCATCCACCTTGAATTTTTCTAATGGCGTAACTTATCCTGTTGTCCTATATGAATGTTGAATGTGTCAATGTTTTTCCTTATGAGGACTTGTACCCCATTGAGTTGTATACACACTAACATAGAGCGTTCTTTTATCTTATCACAAAGTGCAATATACTTACCAAAGGGGATACTACAGACATTTTTCCTTGCAGACTTTAGACTTCAGTCTCTGGTCTGTCTGCTGGGTCGTAGATGGATTAATAAGATTAAGTTAATGTTCTTGTTTTTCTATGTGTGTGTGTGTGTGTTCACAAGAGGAACACGGATGGCATTGCACGACACGACAACACGATGCTACAAATACAATGTACAGGCACACAGGCCGGAGGACAGATAGACAGATGGAACACTTTCTTTTTATTTCATGTGTCATTTCTTCATGTCTGTTTTTTTTCAGGCTCTTTCTCAGAGCGAGATGACAATGACTTGGATGACGACGATGCAGATATCGAAGGGAGCTCTGATGGTCCTCTGGAGATTTAAATTGCGAAGGAAAGAGGATGAAGAGATGGAGCGTGGTGGAGAAACGAGTTGAAATGTAAACCAACAGAAAACAGTTGCTTAGGCTTGGTTTTGAAAAGCAATGTTGTTACTAATAAAACTAATCCACTCGAAACAGAGTCCAGCGCGTGTATTTGTTTGTTGTGTGTATTTGTCTGACGTCTTTTGGGGGGAATCAACTCTAAGATGACTGGATGACACCTACGATTATACATATTATACACATATACTACTACTAAACACTACTATACTATATTATACTACCATACTTACATAAACTACTACATACTACTCGAAAATCTGCTATGAAGAGATTTAAATATTAATCATAAGTATTACTAATTTTACATGAATTGCTATAATTAAAAGTAAAGTGTTACTGTCCGTAGTAGTTGGTTCGTACAAGATATGTTCGTTTTATGTAGTAGGTCGTTTCCTCGTGTGTGGTGTGTGTACATTATTCGTCCAAGGTATTTTAACTCTGTATCTTAAAATTGAACTACATACTGTAATACTACTATAGAGGTATATTACTTACGATACAAAGTGAAATATTTTGGTTGTGTCAGTTATTAATGTGTTGAAACACACAAGAGAACCGAGTGACGACAATGATATGTATAGAATCATTCTGGAAACTTTTAGATATGTTGTAGTAGGAGTATACATAGGTACTTTGTCTGTGTATTGTATTATACTCATCGTCCCGTGTTTTAAACATTTCTGTTTGTTACTAGTAAATAATTGATCCAAGGTGTATGCATCTACCACCTACCTATTCACAGTAAGTAGAAGAGTATATTATACCTTTAGTACCTACTAATATTACTGTGTTGTAAACTATACGACTCCATTACAATGTGTGTAAATGTATCATTATACTTCTAAACTTCTACTACATACATACTATACTGACCATCGTTATGAAAGTAAAGTTAAAATTGTATTACTAATAATAATAATAAATATTCTATAAAGCAATGTGTAAAAGTATTAATGTAAGACAGGTCCCTTTATACATGGCGACGCAGCTAGAGTGTAAAATGTAGTAATAGGTATATTTCACGTGATCTTGAATGTCTTGAGAGAGAAACTCGAAACAACATACCCATTACTAAGTACTACAACTACCTATTACTACATACTCCTATTTACTATGAACCTATGTACTATCTGTATATGCCAATTTAATGAAATTGATTTTACATTTGAACTCACATTCCAATATAGTAGTAACTCAACGGTAAATTGATTTCTTGGTGGGTAAACAAAGGAGATATATTATCTAGTAGTAGCGTGAGCGTCGCGTTGCACTTCACTAACTAACTTTACTACTACTACACAGAATTGCACGAAGAATCGTAACGATGAGAAAATTCTACATCCTTTTTGTGTGACTTTCAGTCTGTCGTTGAGTGAAAGATAAATCGCACTGCTGTCATTTGGGAATACCCCAGTTTCAGCAATACTATCAAATCAACTGTCTCTAAGTAAGTAAATAAAGCAAATCGAATTAACGCTAGTATACTACTACACTACTACACTACTGAAGAAATTTTAGAGGGTCTCTCTCTCTCAACACTCATAGAACACACACACCCTTTTACGACGTGAATAAAACTATCTGTGCAGGAAAACGTGACTTTGTATCTAATTGTAGTAGTAGTGTCTCTTTTTGTTAGACTAACACAAAGATTCACCTTACTTACTTAAAAGGAAATCTAACACTGACAGCTTCGATTTCGCCGTACATTGCAGTATAACGAATAAGTAGTCCTTGCAATTTGTAGACGCAGCAATCCCAGGATTATTTAGATTTGTTTGTTTTCTCTCCAGTAAAAGAGATATTTAAGTACATTAGGTACTTTTCCATAAAAGTATTTATATAAATGTCACGTTGTGGTCTGATAGTATGATCTAATACTAATAATCTTGTACTAATTAATTAAACACATCCAATAATGGATCCAGCGTACTAAACGTTTTTTTGTAGTAAACTAACTTTATTAATATATTTTTTTCAGTTGTTTTCGCTTTATATTTACAATTATTTACATTTACGTATACAGTATAGTGCTATGCAACATAGGAAGTTTATTAACACTTTCGTAGGTATTTCTCGTAATCTTATTATTACCGTTTTTGTTCTCACTCTTGTAACACTTCTAGTATTACTTCGTTTAATTCAAACTGTTGCTACTGTAAAGCAAAGCATAACAGAACTTTTAAAAGTACCCTTGAGAAAGTTTAGTATTAAATACAAGGCATTTCCAAATACATCCAGACATTTTACACACAGTATACTTGGTGCAATTTAATTAACGTGAAATGTAGTATTACACACAGTAAAGTATAAATCACAACATATAGCTGATAAAATAATTACTTTTGATAAATGCTACATAGATGACTTCAATTGTACTAAAACACTCACTTTCTATGTGCAATGTACGTTCGTGTCATTTGTATTAATGAATTTTACGAATTACCTACCTATACCTACCATACCTATACTTACACTGTATGTTTGTAATAAATATACTGTGCATGCAGTAAATTCACCGTGTATTTAAAGCAACACTACTCACATAGAGCTTTTTCTCTTAACAACATGCCATAATAATCTCTGCATAATATTAATTAACTTTATTATTATTATTATTTATCAATGTTCTTATCTCTGTATGTAGCATTGGTTTTCAATGTGTTGTGTTGTAACAATATAAATATAGTAATCATTATAATATTAAAGGAATACTATAAACTATTGTTAGTGTATTATAAATTAAAATACTTAATAGTACAGATAATCTCAGTGCCATAGCCGATGTAGACTATTAAATGTTAGTTCATAAAAATACTTATGTATACAAACGGTACTTACTTACATAATGGTAATACAATAATAATATTATTATTATAGACTTGTGTTATTATAAGTGATTGTGCAGAAGGAATTAAATTAATTAGCATGAGTTCTAGAATGCGTCTGCCGAAATGTCATGTTATTGTTGTTGATGTTAATAATAGTAATGCTGTAATAGAGTTGACGTTCTCATGTGAGCATTAAGCTTATAATAACCAGGCAGAAAAACTGATACCGATCTACTTAAGCGGATAATAAAAAGATTTGCGTTTTTCCAAACCAGAGTAATCGTTTTCTTTCCATCTCCGTGATTTACAAACCTGTCGTTTATACATACATCGTTGCATTTCATTGCAAACAAAAAACGCAAAGATAAACTTTTTAAGTCATTTCTAGCACCATCATGCATATTTGCAAATAATACGCAGTCTGATTGTATGCATCAATAATAATAATATCATCGTGTATAAAAATTGGTTTGAAAAACAGAGTTTGTGAACGTCCGGTTTGTAAAAGGAGGATACCAAGAAAAGCCACACTGGTAAATAATAAAATGTTGAAGGTGCAATTGAATGAAACGTAGACTTTGAACGGGCAGCTCATCTCTAGTAGTAGAGTCCTCACAATAATAAGTTTTTGGTGCAATATGTAATGTATTTGTGTAGGTAAAAGTAATATGCATCACTTAAATAAATGCTTTAGTATTAATTTGTATTTATAAAAAGTAACGCTAGTTATATGTATGTAGGAGGTGTAAATGTACAATAAAAATTACCTACTTACACATACAATAATAATAATTAACATTACGAGAATGTAGAATGAGTATACCTTCCCAAGAATTAAGTGAGTGAAGATTTGAAACTCATCGCAGAAAAATCAAAACTGAATATACACAACAGTAAAAATCTAATTAAGTAATGTGAATAAATATTAAAAATGATACAATTACAATTATACTAGTGAAAAGTAATAGATACATACAACTAAATCAATAAACATGTGACATTTTCATAAGAATGCATTCCATAATATAACAATTAGCTACGATAACACTTTATGTAATCGAAATTTTTAAAACTTTCCGAAAGTTACTGGTATCTGTAAATTATTATTAAATCAAATACTTTGATGATTTGTTAAGTTTATTTATTGGTATACCTATATAGGTAGAGAGTTACAAAACAGCAAGTTGTACTTGTTGGAGTGTAAAAGTAATGCATACCTATGTGATTTTTAACAATTACTTTGTGAATTCCTCAATTGGCAGTCATATCAAAGGTCGGACTCAAAGAAATCAGTAATCTCAACCAAAATCTTCTACAACCTACTAATAAATATACATACATACTAATAATAACATTACACTACAATTACTAAATACTAGTACCTTTGTGGGAAATCCCTATACTATAAACCTATATGATTAAAAATTGTAAATCGCTATTTGCTTTCTTTTTGCTTTGCTTTCCTTATGCTATACAGCAGACGTATTTAGGACTAGTAGCAATAATAAGCCGTGAGAAAACAGGAAGAGTGTGAAGAATCTTATTGCGTGGTCATCATGTCAGAAATATTTTTACGATAGAGGAATTTCGAAAATTTCTAATTCTAGTAAAGTGGTGGTCTCATCCTCCCATTGGTCTGAGTTACTGTTTCCAAGTTGTTTTTGTTTCCGAATTTTTATTTAAGCATTTGTTTACATAATAACACGTATTAATACCAATAATGTTGTACCGATGTGAATCCCCTGTGGTGGAAACAATGGGATTTGACTATACAGTCGTAGATTTAAAAGTTGTAGTATAATAATTGTAATGACTGTGTCGTGTGGAAGATCGTCATTCATAATAATAAATACTAATGTTAAATCACATCTGTGTAATGTAACTTGATGTACTTATAAATGTAAACCTAACATTCGCAGGCAATTGATGTTTATGAAATGGATGCGGGAAATAAATAAAAATTATCTTGTTTGAGTAACATTAAATTAACCAAACAACAACAGTCTACAGACTTTACAGAAAAACTGCATAATGTCTTTCTGTTCTATATTTATAGATTTATTACCCTTCATACTTCTTACAAATATACTATAGCACAGACGACAGAGTATTCTAGACAAGCAAATAAATTGTATGAATCTAATACATGTATAAGTTTTACTCGTATACAAAAACTTGCATACCTACATTACACATACAAATATCAAAGTTCATTTCATTTCAAATGCAGAGAAAGAGAGACAAGAAAATACAATTTATTTTCCACAATGACAAAAAGCAATTTTAGTAATTTCAGCATAGTGTACCTATTTATTCAATTTTCGGCTCAAAATCAGTTCTGTATAGTTTTTGCTACGGTTGGTACTTCGTACAGCATACCACCATAATCACATACATTCACAAGAAAACCAATTCCATGTCCCGAAGAGAAATTCATGTCTCAAAAGTGGATGATAGTACGCAGGCTGGGAAAACAACATCAAAAGAAATGATTTTAATTCCTCCCATCAAGTACAAATAAATAGTAATTTAAGCTTGCGGGCAACGATGGAAAATGAGAGCACATAGAAAAGTTCTAGTAAAGATAATAAAGTAGTTTTACCTCTTGCCAGCGTGCATGAGATGAAAGGCTTCATTAATCTCCGTAAGTGGCTTGTCTCCGGTAACAAATTCATCCACCAAAACTTTTCCTTCCAAATACCCTTCGACGAGCTTGGGCACAGAGTCTCTACTCTTCCAGCCTCCAAAAGCACATCCTTTCCATGTTCGTCCAGTAACAATTTGGAACGGTCTAGTTGATATCTCCTGACCTGCTGCCGCAACTCCGATGATAACCGATGTTCCCCAACCTTTATGGCATGCCTCCAAAGCAGCTCTCTTAAATGAACATACAATAATATACTTTTTACCACATCCAATGTAACTTCCAATAAACTCCAAAAAACCACTCTCGCGTCATGTCTTTATATCCTCATAAAGTCTAACAACACACAACTGTTGTATAATAAACTGTTCCCGTATTTACCATAGTGTGAATATTGCCGATGCACTCAAACGTGTAATCCAATCCGCCATCGGTCATTTCCACGAGTACTTCTTGGATGGGCTTTGTATGGTCCTTCGGGTTAACAAATTCATTACATCCGAATTTTTTAGCTAAAAGTACAAACAGAAATTTCCCTTTCAATTAAGACTTGACAGCATCAAAATCAAAGTTGCTTTTCATGTCTGTTAAAATAATCATTATCCATTGATAACATCAAGGCTTACCGACTTCGAATTTGTCTGTATTTATATCAATTCCAATTATTCGCTTTGCCCCTGCTTCTCGAGCTCCCATTGCTAAAATATTTTCATAAAACAACATAAAAGAACATAAACCACTTTATCTCAAAACATAAAATGCTTTTCATCTTCTTACCAACGGCCAGCCCCACAGCTCCCAAACCCCAAATGGCCACATTAGACCCTTCCTCTACTTTCGCCGTATTGAGAGCGGCTCCGTAGCCAGTGCTAATTCCACACCCAAGCAGACACACTTTATCCAAAGAAGCCTTCTCGTTTACTTTACACAAAGAGATGTCTGCAACTACAGTATACTCAGCAAATGTAGAGCAACCCATAAAATGGTACAAGGTTTGGCCTTTGCAGGAAAATCTGGATGTTCCATCGGGCATCACACCTTTACCCTGCAGAAATACAATGTAGAAATAATTACCATTTAGATCTCAACATAGACAAATATCAAACAAATAGTAACTGAGTACCTGAGTTAAACGAATTTTCCCACAAAGGTTTGTTTTTGGTGACTTGCAGAACTTGCATTCATAACATTGAGGAATATACAAAGGAACAACTAATGATACAAACAAAAATAATATCTCATTAAAAAGCCTGTGCGGTTCCTTCTGGCAATGTTTATTTGGTAATTTTGCAAATAACGATATCATTTGAATTATAAAGACTAAACCCATTACCATGATCTCCAGCCTTGAAATCCTTTACACCTTCCCCAACGCTCTCAACAATTCCACCACCTTCGTGTCCCAAAATGCAAGGGAAAAGTCCTTCAGGATCATGACCATCTAAAGTGTAAGCATCAGTGTGGCACACACCGGTCGCCAAGATTTTAACACGAACTTCTCCTTTTTGTGGAGGAGCTACTTCAATTTCTTCGATGGAAAGAGGCTTCTTGGCTTCCCATGCTACTGCAGCCTTGCATTTGATTGTCTGCATTGACATAATGTAAACACACGTACATTATATCGGATTACATTTCAGAAGGATTACAGAGAACTTAATTTCAAGGTTACGATATCATGACCATGCTCATAACGAACGTTTAAACAGCTGCTGTTACGGCAATGATTCAACATAGGTATAATAGGTAATATAAATCTTATTTTTTATGTCCTATAAAATATTATTTGTACTACCCTTGGTATTAATATTGATCATAAAAAGAACCTACCTAGGTATGCCAATTATTAGTAATTGACACGAAAAACACATTATTCTGTCATGCCTTATCATACAATGGCTGTCTGACTGGACATTCAATAAAAGTATCTTTTCAGTTCTCTATCTGCCATAAATGAAGGACAAAGTAAGAAGAACTGCGTTAATAGGTAAAGAGAACATGCTTTTGCTTTCTTTTTTCCTATGTACCTATTCTCCCTTCAGGACTCGTCTCGCACCCGCTTAGGTCTTAGGTGTATGCTTTACTCTAATAGATTTCTCTAATAACCGACTAATCAAGACTAGGCATTTGAGGCAAATGAGTGTGCATTAATTATCGCAAATTGCATGAATGCAATTTGTCGAGTAAGTTCTGCTTTATGTCCAATATAATTATATTGACCTAGTAATACAATACCAACATAATGTTTTACATTAATTCACTCGAAGGATTTTAAATGTAAGAACCCTATCATGTGTATCGTTATCATATCACGACGAAGATACAGAAAAATGTAGGTATGTCAAACGTTTGTATGGCAAGTACCAAGTTAAATATACTTGTAATATTCAATTCAATTCAAACAATTTTCCAAACAAAGGTCCGCTAAATGAATACACAATTTGTACAAAATGTTGATACAGTTTAAAAAATTAATTAAACAATATTTTTGCTTTTTTTGTGTACCATATTAATACACATTACACAACTATGTGTACAGAATGTACACTGAATTAATTACTGTGTATAAACCGTGTAAAAATACAGATTTAATCATCCAGGCTACCTACACAATTTTCAAATTAAAAATATTGTGAAATCAGTTCAACATACCTAGGCATATTTGTATATTTCACGTGCCAATAATCAGCATGCGGTAAATATTTAGGCAGAACCTTTATCCGATACATACCTAGACCTACTTAATATATAAACGTAGTAAAAAGTAACCCCCGTAACATCTTAAAGGGTTGCAATGCGAAACTTTATTACCTTTCCTTCGGTCGACATATCTTGCAGAATTTTATCCAAAGAGAATTATTCTGAACGAAAAGAAAACTCAAAAGAAAACTGGGACAAGCAGAAGAACAACGTGTGAAGCAGCCGGCTTGAGGTGTAGTACGCTTGAAATTGGTAGACGTGTACTCGGCTTACTACAAATTGAACTTGTTTTTCTGCTCTCCTTGACTTTGTAGGTTGTTGTTATCTTTTAGTTATATCCAATCATCCGATTCCAAAAGTGCTTCAGCAAGCTGCAAACACAAATATACCCACATCAAATTAGTATGACATTTGACAGAGACAGTGTAGTTATAAGTACTGTCATTTGAACATATTATAGCCCACACTGTATAACTATGCAGATGCTGTACTAACTTTTGTAACTAAAACTGTGACGAAGATTACATAACAGAAGAGTTTGACACTCATAACATGCTTGAATACTAAGCAAAGGACAAAGCTTCATACAAGTACTATATAACTTTATTCTTTATAAATGCTTCAACTAAGGTATCCAATGGTTCAAGAGTCGACCTACAAATGTAATGTTATATTGCAATATAGTAAGTGAAAATGCAATGTAGCCTATGCATGTACTTTATATACTGAACTGAATATATGTACGTATATGCTGAATGGAATAGCTGGACATTGCTTGTATTAACGCATTACACAATAACTACGATTGTATAATATACATGAACCAGACAAAATAACCAGGCTTACTTTTATACCTAGAGCGTTTATTTATCCTAACTCTATTTATCCTAACTCTACACGGTTAGATATCTTGAGTAAATGTTTGTATGTATAGTTTATTAGTATTTTGTAAGTATAAAAACAACCTGCTAATGATAAGACTCTTCTTGCTTAGGGTCCACAAAAGATTGAAGAATGCAATTGTAACTAGGCATATGAAAAAGAAGTTTCCCAATTGTGAAAAAATGCAGGTGCCTCGTCGTGACATTTTTACCGATATATTTATATAAAAATTGATAAATTAAATACTTGTAGTATGATGTTTTTCTAGTGAAAAATGGTGACAATTTTTGGCAAGGTGTAGGTTGAATTTTAGCCATTCCCAACACACAGTATGTTTATACATTGAACATTACGTTGGAAGGCTGACTTGAAGGTCATCTTGTCTCATATCAACATCTGCATCCCATTTAGTGCTCTCGCAGTCTCGCCCTTACAAAACACACAAGACACAGTTCCAAACAAACACAGCGATCTCTACCATGCTGCAATCACATTGATTTCAAGGAGACTGACATCACATCTTCTCATCCTATAGCACGATGAGTAAAGCAGTCGTTGACAAATAAATGTCGTTTGTAAATCGAGTAAGTTAGTTGTAGGAAAGTATGTATGGGAGAGCATTTAAGAAAAGTTGCATTGGTAAAGAATTTACCAATGCTCTTTTATATAAATAAAGTGAAGAATCGGATGGATGAATTAAACGGGAATTGCTTTCTGTGATCTAGTGGGCTGAGTAATGTAAGCAATGAACATAACAGAGATTATCTTATTAGTATTTCTATGTACGTGCTAATTCCACACATTCGCAGATTACTTTTAAAGGTTTTCAGACAAAAGGTTCTTTGTTTCTACAAATTCTACATAAAGATAATAAAAAAGTAACTTGTCACCATGCTGAAGATGACTATTTATGGCTGATATCGTTACATTATTTTCATGAATGTAATTTCAAAATTACATCATATTATTGCATTTCACCTTTTTCTAACTTGAGTTTTCCGTAAAATGAAATACTAGCGTGCGGAAATCGGTGAAATGATACGAACATCATATTATTATGCTGGCCATTACCATTTATAGCGATAACAAGAAGTAGAATAGTTATCACTATCACTTTTTGTACTATGCACTATAGTGTTTATACGTAATACATGAATACACTTGCAATGAAAATTTTCCTAAACCATCAGTACTTATTTTTAGCTAAAACCAAATTAGTGAATAATGTACCAAAATCCAAATCTTCATTACATTTTTGGCTGCTGTTGCTTTTTGTACGATATCACTAATTACAGATTCTTGATAGATACGTTCTTTGAATAAAATGCTAGTATGAAAAATCGGTGGAGCAGAAATTAGAACAAGTCGTTTCGATTCGAGATTATATTCTATTGGTGAATCGTATAATTCGTATATTTATAATAGTGTAACAATAATCAGCAAGACCATCTTAAAATGCATTTGAATGCAGTTGCAAGCATAGATTAAAAATATTTTAAGTGCATACTTTAAACTATAGTTAAGTGCATGAATCATACAGTCCATTTTCCATGAATCATACTGGATGAATATGAACCACTGTGAATGCGGAAACTAATCTACAAGCACATGAAATTTTTAATGGGTAGTATAGGTAATAGTAATTGTGAAATGCAAGCAAAGGTTTGTTTATAGATTACACGTGCGTTTCCTGAGCATATAGCTATTAGTTATTAATATATGAAGTAGCTGTACCTATGTAGTTATCACATTAAAATGGGCTGCACATATCAGTTAAGAAACTAATCATGTAAATGGAGAACAGTAAAGTACATTGCTATAAAATGTGTGAAGGAAACTAAAGGAAAGTTTATATTTATTTCATGTTTGTATTAGGCAAGTGTTTATACAGTTTAGGCTGTTTAGACTGGGCGAAGAGGAGATGGAAAGGAAAAGCAATGCATTGCATGGAACATGCGTGCGCTAAATAATTGCAAAGTTGCAAAACTACACACCTGTCTTGTGCTTATGTGACTGTGCTACACACAACACTCTGCTCAGTTTTCTTTGCTTGACTACAGCTAAACTAAAGCTCTACAACACAAACACAACCATCACTCCAACAAAGTTCTAAATGTAAGCAACACACACAGCTATAATATGCGCATTGCTATATATTGACTTTTCCATAATTAAGTATTTATATAAACACAAACCACCACATAACACAATCAACCAAATCACAAAACAACTTTGCCATTTACTGCAACAACACCTCCTAAAACTGAAACTGCGAAAGTGCAGTGGCTACTTCGTATTCATCCATTAACACGTCATAGTATAAAGAACGCCAAAAACATGAAACCTGAGAAACTTAAAGGAGAAAATTAAATTCTACAATCCGAGTAAAATAAGACTCCAAGTCTGAAGTCGTGAATGGTGAGTTGGGTGAGTACTAAATTATTAGCAATTAGTTGTGAATTAATTTCTGTACATTGCGAATTGTAATGTGTAATATATCAAAAAGGTTGGCTTACGATGGGTTTATTTATCAATTTTTTGTTTTAAAACAACTTACCGGAGTATTTTCGGAGTTACGGTTTTGTGAGGATTTTTTCAGGACTGGGGCATGGAATGATTGAATATATTTCTGCAGTGTCTGAAAATATAAAAATTTTGATTGTTAAGTTTTCACCAATTTCAATTTTTCGAATATAATCAACAAAACACAACCAAACAAAGAATTGAGGGTAGAAAAGAACAACTACGACTTTCAGGATCAGATTTTTCAGCAAGTTAATTTGTAAATGTTAAGTCCGCTGACAATGTCCTAGGCTGGTAGGATTAAATATTAGTTGTGATGAAAGTAAAAAAGTAAACACCTGCGGATCCGTAAAAAGAACTACAGCATCAGATGATCTGCAGATTTGATGTTGGACATGAATCAAGTGCAAATCTGCAAATAGAAAGAGAGATAGTCAGTCGAAAGTCGAAACTGTCTGAATCTGTTATTATCTTTATATTTCAAAATTCGGAATTCAATCCTGAGTTTCTGTTTAGGACCTTTTTTAACTTTTATTTCAAGAGCAGTATGCAAAAATTATTGAAGTAATTTACTTTTCCTGTGAGCAAACTATTAATGATTACCTAATAAATTCATTTAACTTGTGTTGTATGAATTTTTCATCTTTGTGATTGTTTCCAGGTTTGTGCCGCAGCTTGTTAGAATTTCTGTGTGAAAACTATGGACCATTAAAATTAAACTTGAATGGAATAAAAAAATTGGATCTGAAAGGTGAAGGGACGTGGAGTTAATGGTTGAGAATTCCACGGATGATATAGTTTGATCGTAAGTAAAAATTAGTTTGATTTTAATACAATAAAATTTTATGATTGTTGCTAATAAAATGTACTATACGTTTATTTTTATATTACAGTTGTGCCAAATTTCCAAAGGACGTAACTTTTATATAACGTGAATGGTACGTGCAAAACGTAAAATTGTGTCAATTATTTTTTGGTATTTTCATAATTATGCATGCTAAATGGTAACTCCAGTAAATTGTGATTTTCTGTAATATTAAAATTGTAATTTTGTCAGGAAATGGAGCGTGGTGGCGACGGTGATAGTGAAGTTCGAAGACGCAAAGCATCGATTGAATCAGATCAGGTACATTACAGAAGCGGTAGACTTTCATTGTACAATTATGAATATCTAAAATGATTAATTAGAAGTTCATTCATTTGGCTAATTATTTGTGTGCAGAACGTGGATGCAGAAGGAGGAAAATCTGCTGAAAGTGCAGAATCCGAGGATGAAAAACTACCAGATGAGAAGTATGTTGAGAAATTATCAAAAGAAATACCTCAAGGGACAGACAAAACCCCTGATGTATTATCTTCAGCGTTACATGGTCTCTCTGACAGGTAAGATTGCTTAGAGATTATTTAAGACGAGATATTTCTTTTGCATTTCTACCTAGCTGCACTTGTACTGCGTAATATTAAACCCGCAGTCTGAAACTTCAGATGGGTTCTGCTTCAGTTTAATCATTGGATTACAAAGAAACGTTGTTTTATATTATAGGTGGCGAAATTGGGTCATACGAGGAATTTTCACTTGGTTGATGTTGGGCTTTTTCGCAGTAATAATCTACTTAGGTCCGCTCGCGTTGATGATTGTGGTAAGTTGGATAGAGAAAGAAATACTATTCAATGTAAATAATACAACTGCTGAGATTTCGTTATTCGCTGCACAACGCTTTTATGACTTCTGTCGGGTCGAAATATTAGATTTGACGATGCTGTATTCACTTCGATCGATACTAATCTTTTTTGCAACATTATTATGCAGCATAGTTAATACTGCAATTCCTGAATGCTAAATACAAAATATGAGTAGGCGCTTGACATATATCTCCTATGGATCTATGTGTGGGCTGCATACTTATATACAATATAACAATCGGGTTTAATTTTAACTTTGAATATTTTACTTTTATTTGAATACGTAGACTCTGATTGTGCAAGTAAAATGTTTTGCTGAAATCATCAACATTGGATATTCCGTGTACCGAGTTCACAATCTGCCATGGTTTCGATCTCTGTCGTGGTACTTTCTGATCACTTCCAACTACTTCTTTTACGGAGAGAGTCTAGTGGACTACTTTGGAGTTTTCGTGAACCGAACGGTATGAATAAAACAAAGAAAGTTTCAGTATAAATGTTTACTTACTGTTGACTTCCCGTCAAATTCTTCAGTAAATTAGTTTGTGAGAAAGAAAATCGATTTCTATTCCATTTCCATACTATTACTACAGGATGTACTCCGATGGCTGATAACGTACCACCGCTTCATAAGTTTCTCCATGTACATCGTGGGATTTGTGTGGTTCGTTTTGTCTCTTGTGAAAAAGTATTATATGCGACAGTTCAGTTTGTTTGCCTGGACTCATGTTGCTCTCTTGATCGTCGTCACCCAGTCTTACCTTGTCATTCAGAATATCTTCGAAGGAATGATCTGGTAATAATCGAATTTCATTTATAGAGACTGAAGCAACTATATTTACTAAAATGTATTCAGTTATGTCACAATGTCGGACTGTCATGTCTAATGTCAACGTTTTGTTTTAAGGTTTATTGTTCCTGTTAGCATGATTGTATGCAATGATGTAATGGCTTACATGTTTGGATTCTTCTTCGGTCGAACTCCACTCATTCAGCTGTCTCCTAAGAAAACATGGGAGGGATTTATAGGGGGTGGCATTTCAACCATATTCATCGGATGGGGAGTGAGTTTTTTCAATTTATTCTTACTTTCAATTTATTCCATAGAAATACTTTATATTTAAATTGACTGTTATTAACTTTTCTTCAGATGTCATACTACTTGTGCCAGTACCCCTACTTCGTTTGCCCGGTGGAGTACAGTGAAACTATTGATAAAATGACTTTGGGATTGGAATGCGAACCATCATATCTGTTTCAGCCACAAGAATATGCTCTACCCGGATTTCTAGTCAACATTTGCCAAATATTTGGACTTAAATCATATATAACGATTCACCCATTTCTTCTTCATTCCTTGTCTATGTCTGTCTTCAGCAGCGTCATCGGGCCATTTGGTGGATTCTTTGCCTCTGGCTTCAAAAGGGCTTTCAAAATCAAAGTATAGTACCTTTATGACAGATTTATAAACAATGTTCTTTCCTTTGTATGTTTAACAAACTGCTGGTTTCTTCTTTCATTTACATTACTTCATTTACTTCTTTAATTTGTTGTCTTTAGGATTTTGGTGACGTGATCCCTGGACATGGTGGATTTTTGGATCGATTTGATTGCCAAATTTTAATGGCAACATTTGTAAATGTGTACATCACTAGTTTCATTCGTACAGCATCACCTCAAAAGCTGCTACAACAAGTATGAAAACATTGAAAATTATTGATTACCAATAATGCTTCATTTTTAATGTGCTAAGTCATTTATAATCGTTTGCTTTGCTTAGGTATTGACTCTAAAGCCAGAACAGCAGTTACAACTTTACAATTCTCTGCGCGATTCCTTGACCCTGCGGGGTATTCTACAGTCATTGCACGGGCCATCTTAAATAACACGTAAAGTTGCGTAAAAAATTATCAAGAAACAAACAAAGAATCGTATTAGAATTAAGAATGCTACTAATGTTTATCGAACCTATTTCCATAAAAATAATGAATGAGACATCTCATTAATTCAGGTCTTAACGTTCAGTGTAAAAGTAGTATTTATTAAAATCGTCGAAATGAATTAACAGTAGTAGCCTAGTAGCAGTGATTCTTCATAGGTAACTGTTAAACAATAATGTTAAAATGCAAAATTGTAGCAGCAGATTAAATTAGTGTAAACCATTGATATATAGTAGTTCACTGAGTTATAAATAATAACACTTTATGTAAACTCAGAACACATACAAAGATTCACAAAAATTGTGTGAACTAATAACGATACATTCAAAGAATCATACCTCATTTTTAATTAATCTGATTCAAAAGCTATAATTCTTGTGCATTTATAAAATACTATGTTTATTGTTACTATCTGTAATGCTGTTTGACTATCTTTCTTACATTTGTTCACTTAACTAGTGTTAATAATGTAGGAGCGGACTCTGTTTTTAATAATATTCAGGACCGAGAGAAAGAATTTCTTGTTGTGAAAGTTAGATACTGTAATGTAATCTTAGAGTCCCTTCCAAACACAAAACACCCGGAAAAAGTAAATACTAGTTTTATCTTCTGTTTATATCCGTTACTTTATAATTGGTTGTTTGGATGATGATGTATTATAGGTATTATAAGCAAATGTCAAAGTTAACATTCAAATATATCTACTTACCATATAAATTCCTAGGGAAAAAGAAAAGTAATAATGGAAGTGATACACCTAAATATACAAATTTCTCGTTTAAAGAGAGGACAAGAAATCGAATGCTGTGCTTGTGTGTCTGAGATATTGATATTGATAAATCTTTATGAGATGATAGTATAGCTACGAAAGCTACTACCCATTATGTGACGAACTCTCAAAACAAGGCGAAATAAGAGTAATTTATTAATTGAAAATCAAGAAAGATTGTGTACATATTAAACTAACTGTAGTACAAAAATACATAAATAGTTAACACAGTGACAGTACTTCGGTTCTGGAATTGCACTGCTTGTAGTGACATAGTAGTACGTAAAGCGTACTCGTACTACTGTTATAATAACACACGTACAACTTTTACACAAGGCAGCCCGTTTACTAATTGTAAATTGTGTAACCCCATAAAAACTGGAAATTATAGTTGTGTTGATGTACGTAGAGATTTCTTTCAGTGAATTGCGAATTCAAATAGTGCAATTTCCACAAGAATGAGTAAGAGTTAAATCAATGTCTGTTTAGAAAGAAGAAAAGCAGGATAAAAAGTGAGTATTATAAATGTCATAATCTTAACCAAATGTTACTTAAAAATCCCAAAAATATTCTAAAATTTATTTAATGAACTAGTCAGCTTGCTTTCTATGTTTCTAATGTGCAATCAC
This sequence comes from Pogonognathellus longicornis, assembly GCA_034694085.1. Lineage (NCBI taxonomy): Eukaryota > Metazoa > Arthropoda > Collembola > Entomobryomorpha > Tomoceridae > Pogonognathellus > Pogonognathellus longicornis. The sequence continues at coordinate 18,146 of JAQFYB010000388.1, forward strand.
TCCGTAAAGTATAGCTATACAATCCCTATGTAATAAATGGATATTAAAAAGTCAGGACAGAAATCATGTCTAGTAATGACTCTCTATAAACACGATACACTTGTATGTGTGATTACATGTAACATGTAAACATTTAGCATAATTCATTTTTTGCTAATAATGTTATTCTTATTTACGTGATCATTAATTTACAAAAGTAATTCAATAATGTTTGAATTCTAAGCGTATATGCAATTTATTTTGGCACGAATATATAATTTTATTGCTAATGGTTTGCTGTATATCTGCTCTAAAATCTAGCATTATTAAAATAATATAATATGCTTTAGCTGTAGTATTCCTATCGGTATTATTATAAAAACTACCTATGTACGTTATATTTAACTTTCTAATGTATATAAAATTTATGATTAGTCAGTTTCTCCAATCCCCCGATTTCCCCTGATTATAATAGTATGTACTATTATAATATTATATTAAGATTCAGTGTTGCATAACCAAATTTTAAACTTACTTGAGAAGCTTAAAAATTCCAAGTTGTTCCGCTTAGGCTACTCTACCGGTACAAAACTGTCTATTGTTTTCAGAAAATCATCGACCAAAGTTTTAAAAATGAATGCTCATTGTAAATCATGCAAAGTTCTTAATATGATTTATTATTTAATGTGTATAAGGTGCTTGTAAGAATATGATGTATTACATTTTAACTGTCTGTAAAGCTAATGTTACTTTGTAACTCAAAATCGAGAAACGAGTATTAATTGACAATTTATTTGCGCTATCATGTAAACAGAGTGGACGAAAGCAGTTTATTAACTTTAAACGATTTGTTTATTAGTTATTGTTTAGACTATAATTATTATTACTCAACCGATGTTCCATATTAATGATCGAAAGAATATTGCTGTTGATTACTGTGTAATGTGTAAATCATGCTAACTCTTGTTAGATGAACCTCTTACTAATCTATCAACTCTGTATAAAGTACTTAAATGTATTTGTTTGTTGAAATTTTATTTTTCTTTTGTGTTGCGTTCTTTTACATTTGTTAACTTTGTAATAGCTGAGATTGAATTGGTTAGTTGCACACATAATGTAATATTAAGTTGTGCCACTCAGCTTTGATTGTCTATGTCTCTATGAAGTTGTATCTAACTAGAAATTAACAATTAAGGTTTCCAATGATGATACTATACTCCACTACTTAACTGATAAGTGTTAATGCAACAAACAGCTACCAACTAAGCGAAGATTATGAAAAAAACATTGAATATTCTGTAGGCTGTATGGTTCCATTTCGTTATGACTGAATCGTAAAGTCAAGAACTAGGGTTGTATTATTACAATATAGTTAAAGCATCAAATAAATGAAAGCATTAAACCAAATAACATAAAATTGACGTAAATAATTCTGGAAAATTTATTCATCGTTAAAAAGAACAGAGACAAAATTGCAAACAAGTATCAGATTAAAAATTATTTTATACGCATCATAATATAACGATACGAAAAAGTATTCTGTTAATTCAATTTGCTAGCCAAATCTAACATAAACTTAGTTGTTGGAGAATCTGGGAATTCAACAATAAAGTTTGTTCCATCATCACAAGTTTTTGCTAGGTTAGGGTCAATAGGAACCCTTCCAAGGAATGGAATTTTACACTCATTAGCCAGAGCTTCACCTCCTCCACTTGTTTTAGGGAACAATTCGTATCCATGCTAGATAAAAATTAAATGTGTGTAATAACTTCAATAGTTTAATAAGGAAAAATGCTAATTAGTTGTGTCAATAGCTTACTTTACACTTAGGGCAGACAAACAAACTCATATTTTCTAAAACGCCAACAATAGGAATTTTTGTTTTACGACAGAAGTCGATTTCTTTTCTAACATCCAGAATAGCCACATCCTGAGGAGTAGTTACAAGAATGGCTCCGTCAATGTTACACTGAAATAAACGAAGTTGTCTTATGTCATTTTCTATTCTGCATACGTACCATAGATTAATTGTTTGCATAAATAAATCATAATGAATCACCTTAGAAAGATAGGTAGCCAGGGATAAATGTTCATCCGAAGTTCCAGGGGGTGTGTCAATGATTAAAGCATCCAGGTTACTAGTACCCCAATCCACTTCAGTTAGAAATTGTTTGATCAACCCTGCATAATCATTAATGCATTTTATGGATATACTAGTTTATAAGGGTAGCTATTTATAACTTTTTCACAGAATTAAACCAGATAAGAATTAAAGAATATATTATAATTTACCATTTTTACGGGGTCCTCTCCAAATAACGGCAGATTTGGGACTGTCCAATAGAAATCCTACAGACATTACCGACAAATTCTCTTCCACATACTAATCCAAACATGATAAAAAAGATATAGGTAACAAAATTAATTTTTATTAGGTACTGTTAATTAACCAATATGATAAGAGGGAAAAATAAAAAAACATTTACCACTGGACTCCATCCCGATCCGCTCTGGTGTACTATTTCTCCTTCACAGCCCATAATTCGAGGAATAGATGGACCACAAATGTCGATATCTAATAACCCAATCTGAAATAAAGTATGTAATGCAATTATTGAACTTTGGACTGACTAATGTTCCAGGGTTAATACATGCATAACTTTTAAAACTAAACTTACTTATATGAATGATAAGATTTGTAAACAAATAATTATAATAAGGTTATAATATGACAATGACAATATGACATACGTTTGCCTCTTGATTAGCTGCAAAAGCCCTCGCAAGAAGACTGGATACCGTCGATTTTCCAACACCTCCTTTTCCAGAAAGCACCAAATATTTCCTCTTAACTCCAGATAGCTTGGCAGCTATCACAGATATAGCTAAAAATGTAAAAAATACAAGTATTCAAATCCTTCATAAATAAATCCAAAGGAAATTTTAAGACAATTGGCTGTACAACGATACAATGACAGAAAAGTTGCAACAAGAATAATATTGTAGGCAAGATACTTGTATATGACCTTTTTATGTCACAATGTCACATCATTTAATTCGTTAGGTTGTTTACCTGGGTCAGGAAGTTTTGCTTCTCCTGAAGAACAAATCTTCTGATTCGGACACCCTTGACATGCTGACTCTTTCCCAGCTTTTTCACTCTGTGTTCCCGGACAATCTATATTTAATGATTATGTGATGTATTGAAAAACCGACAAATTCAATTTTAGCATTTGCATTCATCATATTAAATATTACATCACTGAAACATGTCATTGCCAAGCATAACCTGGATGCAAGATCCAAGTTTATAGTTAATAAATTAAATTAATTTTGTAATCTTTTTACTTTAGATGTTAGATTTAGATTGAGCTTACGTTCTGGTGGCGGTTCCATCTCCATATTATTATGATTATATAAAGAACTGAAAAAGAAAAATATATTAATTAATCTTAATTATACTTTATTAATCAAAAATTAAGTAATTACATGCAATACAAGACCTCACCTTTAATCTAATCAGAATTACATTGATTTATTACATGTTTTAAGCTACTCAATCCTTGTTGTGAAATCGATATTTTAATGTTATCTACATTTGCCGGGTTGTTGTTCGACGCATGCTGTAGCTTGCATTTACAGAAAAAGAAAAACATTGAGTTTTGATTAGATCCGATTTTTTTATTACACACTTTATGAACTTTTGAGACAGATAACGGATTGCCCGGATCGGCGAGTTTATTAATACAAGTTTCTTTCCTGCTACATTATTTCACATTTCATGAAGTTTCGAATATAAATTGCTTTTCAAGGTTCTCTATTTTCAATTTTACATAATTTTCGTAACTGAAAGAGAAATATTAATACTACTAATTAAATACTACTATTTAAAAAAATTGATTTGATTTTTGAAACTTTTGTTTTCAGGAAATCATCTATACTGCTGCCTACCGTAGAAAAATGTCTTTAATGGGGTCTAAACAAGTATTCTCCAGGTCATGGAAAGTCGGTCGAGCTTTGTCCCTAAAAGTTCCGATTCGTACAATGATTTACGGCCGTCGCGTTCCATTCAAAGAACCAGTTTTATCAGAATTGCCAGTCCCGGAAGGAAGTTGGTCGAAGTATTACAAAGCACAGAATATGAAATACACTAAACATTTGATTGTTGGAAGTACATTTTTTGCTTTCACACTTCTTGTACTCTGGCGATTAATCGATCTGAATCGTAAACCACCACCCCTGGATGGTATGGGATTCGGATCAGTAGACGATGGTTGTGTGCCACCTCCTCCGAAGAAATGTTAAAAAATCTTTTATCCACATAAACAATTAATGTCTAATGAATGTACTTGTCATCCATCAATTTGAGATAGTCTTTCTAATTGTCCTGTGTAACAAATCTAGGTTTAATTAATAAATTTAGATCTTTTATGAAGTATTGTCTTTTTCTCAGTTTCATTTTCAATTTTTATTCATTTATGGACATTTTGCAGTCACTTTAATTTAACTATTTTTGAAATAATCCAATTTTTTACAATTTAGAGTTCATGAATTTAGATTTAGAAAAACACTTAAAGCTATAGGGGCGACTTGATTCATGTTCCATTTCCATGTAGTATCCTGTTACAAGTCTGGGATTTTATAAACATTTTTCCTTCCGATTCCGATCACTTTCAGGCTTCAGGCAGCGGTAGAATAAGCACAGTTGGATTTCTATCGGAATAATAAATCGTCCTAAGTTATAAGTAATTTTTAGTTTTTGATATATTCAGTCAAAATTTCAATTTTATCATGAAATTATTTATAAAGTGAAGTTCAGTTTCCAGATATGTAAAATACCTCGCAATCTCGTACTATCTACTTAACAGTATAACTAATTATAAGTCTTTAGAATTTCCACAGAAAGTGCATTTTGATAACATATTTTAAATATATCTACATACATTCAAAATGTCCCGTAGTCTTTTGCAGTGTTCCCGTTTATTTTCATCGACTAAGCGGCCTTCAGTTGTGCGTTTGTTTAGCAGTAAGCAAGGAGAAGATGGTGGTAATGACGACGGAAATAAAACTGGGTCCGCGAAAGACAGACTAAATTCATTATTAGATTCAATTATGAAGGTTTGTATTGTTTCGTAAAGCTTACAGTAATCAATAGTTTTGTATTTTATTTGCAGTACAGTGTTGATGATTTGATCTATAATTAATTTCATTAGAAATTATCTTCGATTTTCAGGAATCATCAAAAAGAGACATGAAAGATGTAGATTCAAAACCATCAATTGAATTCAAATTGGCTAAGCCGGTCAAAGAAGCTAAAACGAAAAATTTAGCTACAAAGGATGCCGGATCGTTAAAGCCAGAAGAAGGCGGCGAATCTATAAGTAATTTTATTATACTATTTGCGACTTTTACTTAAGTACATATTCCAACTTCCAACACTGACAAATATTATTATAATTTTAGGCAGCACAGTTTTGAAAGCCGTTAAGCAGGTTGCAGAAAATATTCCTGGGGATCCAGCAGTTATTGAATCAGAATTGGTTCAAAAACTTAAAAGTCAAAACAATAAAATAAACCTTAGGTAATAATAATAGTTACTTATTCGTTTCATTAACAATCTGATTGAATTTGGCGATACATATTATTGCAAGAAATTGTAAAAATACATTAAAAATGCTTTCAGTGATGTTTTCGCCGGAATGAAGATTGACAGAACCAAAAAGGCGGATAGATCTCTGCAATCTCATTCTCAAGATATGCTAGAAACTAGTCGAGCTGAAAGAGTGAGAACAATGCTTGAACAGAGACGGCCAAGACAACATCAGTACGAAAAAGGACAAAAAGACGGCAGGGATTTTCAACGGCAAAGAGAAAGACGGAAGCCTGTCGGATCACAAGGACGCACTCGTATTGACATTTTTGGACAACCTGCTCTTGGGATATTTAGCATCACGCCAAAAGATCCTCCTCCAAATGTTCCAGTTCTATCAACTTGGGATCGTATCCATCAAAGAGAATTAAAACTAGCTGTAACTCATCCACCAGCAAATGGATTCGAGGAAATGATATTGCTTACACAACAAGGAAAACTCTGGAAGTTCCCTATTGACAATGAGCAAGGTTAGTGTGGTTTTAGGTTTATTCTTTTTGACCATATTATAATTAGATCTCGTGTGTTGGAGGAACTGGAAATAATACAAGTAGTATAAATATATTTAAAAAGCAGAAATCACATACTTTAATTTCAGGGTTAGAAGATGAAGCCAAAGTTCCATTTCATGAACACGTGTTTTTGGAACCTTTGATTGAAAGTTGGTGTCCTAAACGAGGACCTGTTCGTCATTTTATGGAATTAGTTTGTGTAGCTCTATCAAAAAATGCGTTTTTAAGTGCTACTGAAAAACGAGAGCATATTGAATGGTACCATCAATATTTCTTGTCTAAAGCCTCAATTATTAAAGAAGTTGGGGCCGGAGAAATTAAGTAATTTAAACATGTAACTGTAAAGCTAATGAACTGAAATAATATGTAGTCACTTTTTTACAAACGTCAATCTGAGATTATTACATGATACAATTTATTTTAGTTTCGCATTGATGTAATTTTCTATTTTATAATTTTCATCATTACATACTGCAAGCAAAAGATTTAGGTACTTCTGATTAATAGCGTTGACCATATATTTTTGAATTGTATTATCTTTTACTAATGAATTTTCTAGTTTTATTTATAAATTCAATTTTGGGGCATATTGAACGGGCTTTGCAATAACAAGCAATCAACTCCGTCTTCGTCATCTGCCTCCGAGGTTCCACAGCAATTATCCAAGTCCAAAAGACATTCAAAACTGATGGCTTTACTTTTACCAGAAGTCTTCTTCTTTCGTTTGGCCATTGTATGAGTTACTGCGTGTTGTGCGGATGTCATGGCTTGGGCAGCGTCCGTGTTAAAGTTACCGAACGAGTTCTTGAAGTGACGGAAGCGGTTTCCAGTTTCTGTAGCATTAGCCGCAGCGCAAGAACTGCCTGCCATCATTGAGGAACATAAATTTATGCTTTGGAACATCTCTCGGGTGAGATTTTGAGCATGCTTCATTAGATGAGAACCACGCGAACCGTTAGAAGGGTTATAATGTGTACCCCAGGGAATATTTTGGTGCATGACTCTAGTACAGTACGGGTAGGGATATGTGTAAGTGTAATAATGTCCGTAATACGGGGATGTCATTTTATTTGTGTTTATTGTAATTTTTATAACAAATCTATACAGAAATAGCTTCTAAGAATTTATTGGGATAGGAATTTTATAAAATAATGGCAGCTGTAAGCTAATAATCTTTATATGAATAGATCTCTTTACTGTCTAAAGTATACTTAACGGTAGGGACTCTTCAGGTTTTAATAAACCTCGCATAACATATCAATGTATCCCAGTCAACTACAGATAAAACCTTTATATTTATAACAATAATAATTCTAAAAACAGCAATCTTAAACTAAATTATTAGCGCACGTAATACTATATTTATTATTATACACACACATGTATACCTAGTAGTATAAACGTAGGCCAAGGCCGTATTTAGGATTCCATTTCGGTAAGGGCAAAATACGAACATGAAGCACAATATTGCCAATTCGAGCTATTTGAGGCTGAAATCAACCTAAAATGAATCAAATTCGCATGTAGCGCAAAAGCTACAGCCTTGACGTAGGGCACAATTGAAACATAATATTATACAAGTAGCAAAATAGCACAGCCAATGCTAATAAAACACTTTATGTACATGTATGTATGTTCAGATACAAAAAGTTTTATACAAAGTGAACCAGAGAGTTTATTTCAATATAATATATTATTATTATACTTTATATCATAATTATATTTACATAAATAATATTAGCAATATACAATACACACTCATATGATAACATCATCATAAAACATAAATTAATATTATGGTACATTTATAACACAGAATGAGATTTTAAATAATAATAAGTTATTGCTAAATGCTATTATATCAGTAATTAAAATGAGTATGACGTTCCCCACCTTGCAACAGTAGCTTTTGAAAGTGGAGTTGTTGTGTTGCTCTTGCTATTACTAGTTGAACTTGAATTATCACTATGAACATTATCATTAAAAATTGCAGTCGAATTATTAATTTCTACTTTGTCAGTTCTCTCAACTTCGAATTCAGATCCGGGCAACTCTGTCGCAACATCGTCATTATAATTACTATTATGAACATTAGAATTATCATTAACACTACTAGTACTGCTACTACTACTGCCCTCAGGAGGGGTAGCCCGAGTAGTGGTAGTTGTTCTTTGACTGTTAAACTTTTTCTTATGACCTAGACTGTCCATAGGACTTGTGTCCAACTGAATTCGATCGGCAATAAGTGAAGACTTAATGTAGCAAACACAGCAAGAAGGCAATCGGAAAGAGTCCGTGGTCAATGCTTTTCCGTCGTTGAAAGCAAGAAGTTTCTTGTAAATGTATTTCTGTCTGCAGAATGTTTGGTAACCTGTCGGACTTCCATCGTTAAATTGGCAACCACCGTTCTCTCCACTAAAGACAGAAAATGCAATAAAAAATCTCATTAATTCCTTTCTATTTTTAATGCCACTGGTCTCGTTCCGCTACAGTCGCTCCAGTAAATTAATAGCGTGATGTACACTCGTTCGTAAATATATAGACATGTATTCATAGCGCTACCTACTTTGGTAGTAAGAAAAACTTTTTTATTGTATTTTGCAAATTCAAATACTATGATAGAGTATTGTATTAGTTATTTAGTAGTACTCGTGTGCTGCGAGAATGTGAAACGTTACTTAAAAAAGCAATGTACTTGAACTAGTTGAACTTAACTTAACCATATCATTAAGATTAAATACCAAAGACCGCTTTTTATATTTTCAATGATAAACTTACAGACACTTTTCAACTCGAATTCCCTGAATGTATTCATCATGGTTGACAACAAACATGTCCTTTCCTTCTTTATTTTTCGCCACTTTCGGGTAGATAGTATGTTCCTGTCCAATATACACAGAAATTTAAATACCACAATACTAGTATTATCCCCCTTTCTTCTGGCTACAAAGAGTAGGTCAGTTATTACCTAATTGTAGACTGTAGATAAGGGCTTTTTATGATTAAAGAAAAATAGAATTGCATAAAAAACTTACGACAGAGGCGCAAAGTGGTACTTCTTGGGGTAAATCGATGCGACCACTTATACTCAAATCCTGGGCTACAGTTTCCTGTTTATATAATTATTTTTTTTATACTTCAGTGACTCTTACAAAACTCTTATTGTTAAAAAACACGCTATATTAAATGCGTTTGCAGGTGTATGACAAATATTGTTCTAAACGAGCACAGGTTTACTTACAATGCTGTTATTATCCAAACTGTCTCCAAAGATTGTTTGAAAAACGGCTGAATTCAATGAATTTTTCAAAATACTGTTAAGAGCATCCCTGCAAAAAGAAACAATTCGCACACATGTCATTAAATGCATTATTTAATAGAGTCCAATTTGAAAACTGCATTCCCCAATGTTAAAATGTAAAATCGAAAGGAAATAAGAAAAAGACGTGACCTACTTTGGATAATCCTTGCTCTCTGTACAATAGCCACTTGGATCTTTACATACTGGTTGTCTGAAATGGATCGAATGATTGTTATTGACGAGAGGGGAATTTCTATTTTCGACGTCCGTTTTCTTTCTTGCGTCGATAAGTTCCATTAATTCTGCAAAATCTTTAGGTTTCAACGGTTTCACAGTAGCAACATCATCTTCATGAGTAGGTCGAAGATATTCCTTAGATCCGAAAATAGGAGTGGTGGGAAAAATAATCCTATCTGCTTCATCATCCGGGTAATGCGTCTGTCTCTCTTGCTTATACTCCGTGGCATCCGTGTAATGGTCGGTCACCTCCGAAGATCTCACTATATATCGGTTTGGACTTTTTGTATTGTCCCAATTTCCTCGCGTGTGGTAAATATCTTCATAATCAGACTCTGTGGGTTTAGTTGGCATTTCGTGTGTTGTGGTGGGTCGCTCTGTCACTGTAATGACGTCTGTTGCGGGAGCAGTCCTGGGTTCTGGGGTTGTTTTAAGAAATTCCATGGTTGCTATCTTGGTTGTCAATTCTTGTTTATGGAAAGCTTGAGACTCGTAATTTCTACCCGAAGGATAATAAACATTACTACTGCCACTGTGCTGGACTGAGTCGACAGTGTCGCTTTTACTTGGGCTATTCCAATTTGGCTTTGAGTATAGATTCCGATTACGGTAAATGTTTGTGTACTGAGAAGAAGCGGCCGCCAAAGGCTCGTGACTGTTGTAATAAGTACGATATGGCTTTCTGGGGGACGATTGCCAAGACTGTGTGCCTTGATTATAAATAGAAGCATCTTCTGAAGTCATTGTTTCCGAAGAATCGTAACTGTTGCTGGGAACTTTGTATAATCGTAAATTGTGGTAATTTTTATTGACAATCTGAGAAGGTGATGTGAGTTCGTACTGTGAAGGAGCTATTGTAGCTGTGTACGGTCTTTCTTGATTTGCTATTGCCATAACTAACGCTTCAAAGAGTAAAAAATGGAAAACAATCCCCGTCGTCTGCAAACAAAACGTTGAAAATGTATATTAATTCAGAATTCCTTACAATTTAATGCATTTCTACTTCAAGGTTATTTGGATTCTAAAATTCTTAGTACCTATCCTTTGTTTCTAAAATTATATAAGCACTCTAGACATAAATCACTACATTCTAAATCTGGAGTCTGGGTATATATTAAAGCTATATTTATTTAAAGAGCCGAGATTTAGTGTCAAATTTCAAGCACATAGTAGTAGGTAGTAGTGTAGTAAAAAATGCATTTTTAAAGACGCATCTGCACCTGCAGCAGTATGAATTATAGTATTGTACACAAGACAAGATATACCATTGTAATTCATTTTTATTGTTGTATTTCCATTTAATGTAGTGCTCCCTAACACTATAGTTGATAGTGTACATGGTAGGTACACTCATACATACAAAGAAGAATAAATCAAAGATTATGTTGTGAGCAATTTAATGCCAGGACCTTTAGTCTCAAACGAGCAAGAATTCACTTTCTATGTTCTAAGCACTTCACCACACCAAATATTTTGTTCATGATGATGTAGAAAGAAATCTTAAGACACTTTTTATGCAGACTGCTTCTGGGCAAAAGTTTTTACAATTTTAATGTAAAACTACATCTACCTAAACAAAAGCACTGCATTAACAATAATGATGCACAAGCCTCGGGTAATGATATGAAAACTAGAATTAACCGGATTTAACAATTTGTTGTTCATTGCAAACATACACTTTTATGTGAATTCACATGGAATACATAAATACTGGAGTAATCCGCATTATTATTAGAATGACGTTACTCGTGTAAATAAAGCATGTAGGCAGGTGTGTACATATGTTGATTGGGTAAGAAGTTCATATATACTATAATCATACCGTGCTTAGTAAAGAGTTAATGCAATTACTCACTTTGAGAGTTAATTTCACTTAGCACACGGAATACATGCACACAAAATGAAGATCCGGCTCTAAACTCAAGGATGATTTAAGAAAACGTGTGTATGTAGCGCAACAACGCACTTAAAGTTTGTGATTACTTAACCACAAGAGAAATGCGTGAAAATATCAATTCAATCGTATATCCTATTAATTACATGACATGTACACCACGTTTGTACGTTAAATATAGTACCTACGTGTAAGCGCTAATAGAATCCTGTACATTTTTTACAGTATCCACTTCTACCTACTTGTGGTATTACATATATTTTGCATACAATACAGTATTACAGAATATTTTAATGCAACGCTTAGGATTTTGACCACCTCTAAAGAAACCTTAATGAAACAAGGTAATACACTTTTCTTAACTTTCCGCATGGACTCCATTTGTTATGCACAACTAAACTGAGATCCTTTTTACTTTTTAGTTACTTTAAACGTGTAGCACACTTACGCAAATATTTCTTTCGTATCTGTACAAATGAATACCAACTGAGAACATCGTTTTATGTAATTGCAGTAGACTGGATACTTTGCTTGAGGATCCGGCTTCACTTTGTTTTCAGTTCACTGCTTTCATGGAAAGTGTCTGCACTTCGTGTGAATTACGTTTATATTGTTTGTAGTTTGTATGAGGCTATGTATTTACATTTAATATCAATACAAATACCTTCAGTACTTTTCTGAATCTGATGCACACTCAAACATTTGCTTACTGCAGAGCAGACTATTTCTTGTGTTAAGTAATGAAACTCGCCATAAACAGGATATCTTGTATAGTATCTTCTACCTGTGTGGCTATTTCTTTTCACTATCCCTCTCATAAATAGAACACACTATTACGCATTAATAAGGTATGCATATCCTAAGTGGATGTAGTTGTTCTTAAAATTGTATATGTGCGTGTGTTATATGAACTTCAATGCAAAAATATCCTGGTGTGGGAAAAAACGGAAATTCCACTTTTTACATTTGTTTACAATTCTATGCAGTATTGTATTCGTACTTAACACTAACAGGCAAAATGAGAAATACCTACTATATAGGTATTGTAAACACAAGATAAACAATTCTATTTTCAATTATTTGAATTGCCACTTGCTACGCATTGAAAAATGTACGCTGTACGTCTAGCTCAGAACTTCCATAGAAAGGGCACTCATGTCTATCTCGAGTATGTATGCCTTAGGGTAAACCTTTGACAAGTTGACAAAGAGATTAAACCTAGTCTAAAAATGAAAATCTACAAAACCCTTTTACTTAGAACTAAAAATGACGTATGAAGTAAAAAAAAAGTCTACCATGATTCATTGTGAATAAAAATTTAAATTGAATGCATGTTCCTATTTATAATGTAATTACACCTACACATACTTAAAGTGCCTTTACTAGGTATTTCCCTCAAGAGATAAGGTTTTAAAGTGTTTGCTCATTAAATATGTGTATGCTACACTAGCTACACTACACAAACAAGATGATGTTATTAAAGATTACATAACACAAGAGTGAACTTACAAAAATCATTTTCCTTTGTCCAATTGACATATTAACTGCAATTCTGTCTGGGCTGACGTCGGACTCTCGTTGAGCAACGGATGAGACGAGATGCTTCTGATGGCGTAGTTGCTGGCTTATGGGTTATTTCTTTTTTCTTGCCTTGACTTTGCATTCCCCTTCCTTTCAGCTTTAAAAACCTTAAAGATCACAATAACACTAATTGTAGAAATAAAACAACCGAAGCACACTAGTTTTATAATCTTATAGTTTGACCTCACGCTACGGATATTATGGTAGTTCTAGTTAGGTATGTAAGGAAATCTTAGAAATTATGCAGACGTTACACAAAATACTTGTTGTAGAAGACGCTCAGAGTGGGTAATTAACATTGACCAATACAATGCATGTTTCTAGTAATACGTTTCTGAAGATTAGTGTCACTAGGTATTGTAAAGTGAGTATTCATAACCAGGAAACGAAGGTGAAATACAAACTTGAAAATTAATATACACTTTGCAGTCTGCACACTTTTCGTAATCAAAATTCAAATGTGTTTAGAATCTATGTGAGTATACTATATCTGCATGTATGTATTTTGATGCGGTACGACAACAACAGTGCATACAGTGGAGACACTTGCTGCATACAATGATAATAATAATGACGATAATTATACGAAAACTTTACAAACACAAATAAAATTATAATTTCCAATGAGAATGCTAAATTCTTCAACCTTAGTCATGTCCAGAGGTTTTTTTTAACGAAATCTCCTCCGTCAGACAACGAAATGAGAACTGCTACTGAACTGTTTGTTAGATATTGCTGAGACTTTTATTCATGGCATAATCTCCATCTCAGTTTTACTGCACTTGAAATAAAAGGTCTAGTATACATACGTCAAGTATTTTTAATCAATAAACAAGCAATCTGCAATAAATACTGTAACATGACGAATGTATCCGAAATATTATTGCATTTTTGCATGTGAACTGAAAACAAGTAAAAGTTAAAGGTGAATCAAATAAAGTTTACTACTTTCAGCATGTAATAAGCACTTGAACAAGGGAAGCACTGCCCTTCTCTGGGCTATTATGTCTAAATATAATACAAATCTAGGAAACGACTGGACTGCCAAGTGGGCAAAATGACTCCAGTTTGCCACATACGCAGCTATTATCAAATCTAAATGTGTTCACTACTACATCACTCCAAAGAGTTTCATTATTATTACAAAGCCAAACTTAAAGCTAAACCAAAACTGTGTAAAACCTAACTTAGCTTAAACCAATCTACATACCTACTACCACCTACACTATTCATGCCAGTAATAAAGGAAACTGTACGATACGACAAACTTTGCTCCAGCTCTGGCCTGGCTTTACAGAGAGATTTCCAACTTTGCCTTTTCTCATATCTACAACACTACAGATACACACGAGTACATAGCTGGTCATTTAATATACAGTGTAGTGTGTTGTGCTGTGTTTCATGTATTAAGTGTTCCTTTTCCTTCCTAACAATAAGCATTATTATGCTGACAGATTTAACTATTTAAGTTTGCATTTTCATTACCTGCTGCCTACTACTTGAAGTATGTGTATGTATAACGAGTCTATTGTATAATACAATGTACATGTGTATTAGCTAACTAACTGTGAGAAGCCATATCATAGTTAGGTGTATAATGAATTTAATGAATAAGTTTACACTTATCACAAGTTTAGCTACCTAATCCATGTACTAGACTACATTATACGTGTTTGTGTTATATACGAATGTTTTGTACTAGTGTGCTATACAACGCACATTGATTCTCCTAGCAAGAGCTGCTGCTTTTATTTTCCATTATTCCATGCACTCCTCCACCTTTGTCTATTCACGAAATTCTAATCTACGACAAACTGTGTGCACACACTGCTACTTTCCTATACTGTCCCGGCCCGGCTGTGTGTGACCATTTTCATTTAAATTTCATTCTTATTCATAGTTATACGCAGCTATTCATATTCAATGCTACTTACTTGAAGGGAATATCGTAGTTGACTTGATTAGACTGTTGGTATGTGTGTAGTTTGTATATATGATAGTGTATGTAGGTATATATGTAAAAGTAGCATAATAGAATGTATGTAGATTCTTTGTTGCACAGACTGAGTGTTCAACGTTCGTACATATAGAGTAGTAAAGTATGCAGTATAATAAATAATATGCCTTCTTGCTTTCCTAAATAATGTTACATCCTGCAGCAGGTTCATATGTACAATTGTAGTGTGTTATTGTGTCATATCGTCGTTTGTGCAACTGTTGTTGTAATATTTGACTTTTACTTTACTTGAGTAACGCTTCAACTGTGACTCACCAATGCATTAACTTTGCCTTCGAGTGGTCTGGTGTTTGAGTTCACCATTCACGCGATAAAACTATTTCAGCTTAAAATACCGACAAATCTCTCATTTCACGAGAAAAACAAAGACGGCCACTTGCAGGAGGGGGTAGGCGGGCAACACGGTTCTCGTAGTTCACAGACCGAAAATACTTTTCATGAACATGACATCAGGGAAATAACTAAAACAACACCGTCATTCACAGTCACTAAGAACGTCAATGTCTGCTGACCTCCCCAACCCAACTCTAATCTCCAGCAGTAATTCACCGTAAAAAAACAAAATGCCAATGGTCAGCACTTTTACCTTGACACTTTGTACACCCACAACGTTCCTTTATATGTCAGACCGGTGGTGCGGGGAAATCCTTTTAGGCACACACTACACTCTTCGCATACAAACGCAACACTTAATGTTAATGTGAAAGTATTTTAGGGGCACAAAACACTAAAATGTATTTCTATCCTGAGCCTTTTCCGGAAAGTACCTATGTATTTAAGTATATATATACACCAAGAAATCTTAAATTACAGTTTAGATTCAGGTAATAATCACTTTTGATATACTGTTGTGGTATTATTATTGTACAAGATAGGTAAAGAACACTTTTCATTGCATTTTAGGTGAAATACTGGTAATAACATTACTACAATGTCACTGTAATGTAATGTAATAGAATACAACGAGTGTAACTATATTATTATGCAGGCCCCTTGTTTTAGGTGGAGGATGCCTTTCTTACGTATGGTAGTGGTAGACATGAATAAATCTTTGAGAACAATTGTTGGAGCTGACGAAGCTTCCTGTATGAACTGCATGGACCTTGCTTGCTACACTAATCTTTCCATAGCACACCAACCACACACACGGCTCAACTGAACTGAAATGTTTTGAAGTTTTGCCTTTTGGCTTCTTCTTCGTCTTCACGTAAAATACTGGGGTTTACCTTGTTGCTTTTAGTTTTGCTTGAGTTTAGTTGCTTTGCTTACGTACGTACAAGAACTTGTGGTTGTGTACATATCTGTACAAAAACAGCTTTTGCGTGAACAAAATGATTCTGTGAGACTGTGGACGTACATACTGCATATAGATATATATTGTAATGATATTTATATAAATGTGCTATCCATATACCTACCTAATATTACTATTATGTGCAATAAGATAAGAAAGAGAGAGACTGACCACCATATCCACAAAACAATACTCATTACATTACACACAATGTATTAGTATACAAAATACAGTAGTAGTAGTAATAGTAGTAGTATTACCATTGCACAGATAGCAAATAAAATATATGCAGCAGCAGCACAGTCATTTCTTGTTGGATGTGTAAGAATATGCATACATGGTGTTAGTACCAGTAGTAGTAGTATGAGCTTGTAGAAAAGTGGTGACTGAGTAAATACTACTGTTACTGCTACTACGTAACGAACAAGCCAAAGTGGCAAAACACCAGAAGAGACTAGACAAGAAAGCCATTATATATCCACCAAGTACACAGAGAGCAGACGAACTTGTGCTCTCTGCCTTTTCTCACAGTTCACTAGTTCAATTCATTTGACCACTACGAATACAAAGTGAGCAGAGCCAAGAAAAAGACCCGTTTTTGTCGCTTCGTTCTTAAGAAAAACTTAGTCCAATTCCTTCTGCTCTGCTATAATATAGGAACATAATCTCTACGTACAGATAGATACTAAAAGCCCTAGAAAGGACGAACATGTGTGTGATGCATAAAACTAGGTATATTATATACCAACACACATGTATGGATGGAATAGAATGACATGGAATGTAAACGACCAGAGCTATGCCAAATCAAGTCAATATCAACTCCATAAACATTCCCTTGTATTTTGTGTTTTATGTTTGATGCAGACGTACATACATGTGTTTATCCTACGTAAATCCTAGGAGAACACTAGTGGCAAACTTTAGCCATTAGTTTTCTTTACTTACAGTTCATTGAGTTAGTTGGCTACAATCGAGAAATCCAGAACTCAGTCAAGCAGTTTTTGTCATCAGATGCAATTTACAACATTAGAATATTAACAATGTAATAAAGATGAATACAATAAGATTGATATTGCAATAAAATATTATGTCATTGCAAATTAACTTTAAAATATGACAATCTTTATATCAGCGATACTCATGGTAAAATTATAGATCTACAAATATCTTAACCAAGCAATATTAGGTCAAAGGTAATTAAAGTTTGGTCCTTAAGAATAATAATATTGCAAATTTTACACATAATATGACATTTAAGAATTCAGTTGAAAGTACCTACAAACAAAGTAGAATATTTATTTTATGTCTTTTTCAGCTAGGTTAGGTGAATAGTAGTATAGTACAATACAAGGTACTCTGAATACAGCTTTAATCTTCCCTTTTTAGTTGTGTTTTCATAGTTAATCTGTAAATTATGAGTTATCATTTGTATGTTAACTTCCTGGACTAATTGCGTATAAAATGATGCGTAGGTAGAAGTATAATAAAGAACGCTAGTACACAAGTATTGATATTATCACATGAGTTGTATCCGTACTACCGTGTAATTACTTTACAATGTGAACTGCTGGATAAGACAAGTAATAAAAACGTTTAGATCTTAGGAAAATACAAATCTACCTTGCCTTGATGTTGTTTATGAAATAAGCTGCTTGATTGTTACTGAGGATCACTTACCCTACCTGTAACTAATAATACAGTTTATATTCTTTTAAGAATATGTGTTAGTTGCGCAGTAAACAATAAATAATGAGCACTAGTTTAGGTAATATTTTGTTATTTAATTTAGAAGTTCGTCATGAGACAGACCCTGGTAGTCTCAGCCCATTTGTCGGTAAGTACACATTTTTTAAGTACTTCAAACAGATTAACCTTTTAAATTAAAATTTTTATTTTGCCAAATCTACAGAATAGTATTGCGCAATCAAATAAACTTTTTCCTATAGGCATTATAAACTAAATATGTACTTTTGTACAAAATGTGTAAGACTCATGTATGAGACCAATACATACGTCTTGGTGAGACAAACGTTTTATGTAGCTCTGCACTCTTTGCTACATACTTGAATTAGAATAGTGACATTAAGGTATTTTTCCGTTGGTAAATAAAATTATGAAACAATTAATCATGTTTCTAATTAGGTGATAATTATTCTACGTGTGTCATTTGTATGAAAATTAAGTGCATACTTGAGAGCAATTACAAACAATTACAACATATTATGCACAAATGGCTATATAATAGTTACAGCCCTTGGCTCTCCATAAGTTGTAATAATTGTATGTTGAACGTGTGAACAAAAATGTGATATATGCGTAGGTAAGTCGTAAGTAGTCACTATATTATGATATATGCATTGCCTTGCAACAAGTAGGTAAGTCATCCGAGTGTAGTTTTGAAGCTATAGGTAGGTATACTTAATATACAGTTGATGAATCACATAATCTTTATCTTGGTTGGTAGTAAAGTAATTAACAAGGATGCTAAAACTGTCTATGTATGCATTAGTAATCTATTACTAGATTGTACTAACCTATGCTACTATGAGCTGATAGTATCAAACCACGGTCTAGTGTTCTAGATTACATTATTGCATTTACATATCACATTACCACTACTACTACAACAGGTTCATATACACGGAACGACTTTCTGAAGGTAAACCTAATTTTTCTCCTGGATTCAAGAAACTTTTCTAAAAATAGTTCCTATACTACTTTTATGTAACATATATCTGTGGTATTTTCCCAGCTTTTTTCTTACACACATCTTTCTCCGCAATGAACCAAAAAAAAGTATTTTAACGTCTACATTATTAAGACGGATACAAATAAGGTAGATACTCTGCAAATACATTGAAATTAAGTATCTGTATCTATCTATACATAAGAAAATTATTTAATTAAATTCTAAAAACAAAAAAATATTTTTATGTAATATTTTAGACTTCTTGCCATCAGTAAGGGTCACCTTATACAATTGAGTTCTAAACTGTTGTTTCCCGTCATCATATTCTTCATATTAAAGCCAAGTTACTTTAATTGTGGCACTGACAACTAGTGTACAATACACAAAACATGCAGCCAGTACACATTAAAACAATATTTTTACATTATTATTCCGGTTGGTTGACTCTACTCAGGGTCTCTCCTCTTATATTACCTAAACAATCTCAAGATCTCTGATCCTATGTGCGACGCGAGAATGAATGCTGCAATTCTGCAATATCTGTGCTATAAAAGTACATATAGCTAGTCCAGTAGAGTAGGTACCTACAGACTTAAAGATATGAGTTGGATGGAGCAGTAAATATTGCATACCTATAATACACTGTATATACACATTACATGTAAACTCCCTATCATCTTATTTACTTGTCCAGTAAATTTTTACCATTTTTTGTGAGTGATCAAATGTGCGAAGAGTATGCCCAAGTTTCTGGCATGGATAGTCTGCTACCGTGTTTTTATTGTGATGTAAATAATTCATGGTCAGTTCTTAACCACGCATCACTATTGTTACTTTGAGCAATTATAAGTCTCTCTTGGCTCTCACATTATGGCTTCACTACAAGTAAATGACGTGTATCACCAGTGACTCTTTTGCAGTTTTTGTCCCATCAAATTAAGAACGTTTAAGAGTTTCTACTACTTGAATTGTTGCATTAAAGTGTATAGCTAATGGAATAATTTATTTACTTCAAAAATGCTGAAGCATTTATTTACATTGAGGTGTAAGTAAGCAATAATAATAGGTATAGGTAATGCATTTAATATCTTTTAAATACATAGACAACACATAATGCAATTATTATTGCTATTAGGAGAGTATTTTTGGTAATTTTCAATAAAACATGTAGATTCTTAATTATTTTTCATCTACCTACTTTTAAGTACTAGAAAAATCTAGGACAAGTTATTTTTATTTTAGTGGTAAATTCTATGTACAAAATAATATTGTAATTTTCCACTGAAACTATTGCGTCTTACTGTCAAATGGAACTCGAGTCAACATTCAATTGGATACGAAAAATGTGTCCACCGTATTTTTTGAGCTCACACGTTGTTTATTTAACTGAGCAAACATGTGGGGTAACGGTATATGTAAAGGTAAAAATATGCAAGCCTGCTTCAAATGTTAGGTATTTAAGAGCAACCGTGTTATTTAATCGGTCAGTTACACATTAAAACTGGAAAGGAAGAAAGAACTGGACTAACAAGTTCTACTTTATCATTTATCCAACTTCTGATTTGCATGAAAGTGTTGAAATCATCTATGGTCGCTTCTGATTTGATTTGTATTTCATTTTGATGCAAGATTGGGAAAATGCAGAAAATGAACCAAGCAGTCTGCTTTTCAATTAAATATGTACAACTTTAATTGGGGAAGTAATTATTTTGATTTACAGGATAAAGTAACAAAGAAATTGTGGAGTTGTGTTATGAATGAATGATTCACTAATTCAGGAGAGGTGACTAATCCCTAAACATACAATATCAGTAAGTACTTGACCTGTATATAAATAGGTTTCCTACACACCAAGCATTATGTCACTGTTGTGGCTTTTGCTGGCAGCACAGCAAAGACACAAAAATGTACGCTAACCTAACGCATTTCCTTTGTCAACAGATTAAACATTTGTAAAATCAAGGCAAACATAGCGTTTAATTACTTATCACGGTTCTGAGAAACCAGAATTTTACTGCAAATTGTTGTAGAAGGAAAGTTAAACTTTTGCATACCCAATTAGGAAATATTATATTCAATGAGGACAATGCAGTGATTTTACAATGTGCCACCAAATAGGCATTGATGGTGCTTGCTTTTGCAGTTTACGGCATTGCGTCATTAGCAAAAAAAATTGTTTTTCTAACTTCAATTCTTCAAAGCATTTTGCACTCAATTTTGCACTTAAAAAGAAACTGCGATGAATTCTTAAGAAAAAGGAATATGCATGTATTTATAGTGCTGATTAACATTTATTTACAATCAGCTTACTTCAATTCAACTATGTAAGTATACTTAAAATAGACTTTAATATTCTGTTTTTATTGGAGAGAATTAAATAAAGTATTTTTACTACTTACAACAGTAATTATGTTTCTTCCGTGTACAAAGGTAGAATTGCAAACAAATGATAAATATTATGATGCATATTGCATGGCACGAAATGACACTTTACTTATTGCACATATTGCACATCTAAACGATGTAAAACGTGAGCTAATAAAGTAAGTTAGTAGACAAAGATGCAATTGAAAGTAATATAAGTAACTGCATTCTTGCGGTAATGCTTTGTAACTTTGACTGCAGTTAACTCTGTACTTACAAGAGAGCATTTGTATACAATCCGCAACAATAGGAGAGAGTAATAATAATATAATGTTATAGGTATCTCAACAAACTACGCAGTATTATGCAGTTATTGTACTTAGAAATATTTTACTTGTTATTTACCAACTTACCTGTTATTGGGTCCTTTGATAATTCAGTATCATACTAGTAATTTATAATTTACTATTCCATATTCTATATATTATATAAATTACTGCACTAACTGCAATACAAAACAAGATGAACGAGTTGATCTGCTTAAAACGATAAAAATACTAATATCAATTTTAGAATTTCCTAATACCAGGGCCGAAAATCATACATAAATGCTGCTACTTATTATGCTGCTACAAACAGCGTATTCACTGAAATTCCTTGCTATGTTGTAAACTAACTATATAATGTAATAATTGTGCCTACAAATTAACAATTATTTTTAATTTGTAGATGATTACTCTGGTGCAGAAGTTGTGATAATCAATAACTAATCAATCCTTAATGTAGTCAATTTTAATCTGTCTCTGAGCAATTGTATTGCAATTTTTATTTATTCACATGTTACAACTACAATTGTAATTGTAGACGAAACAATTTGCTTTATTTACTAATAAATTTAATTGCAACTATCCTTATAAATACTGGAATGTATCCGAATATAAATGACTATACTAATGAAAGCAACATACGATTTTCTGTCTGCAAAAAAGAATGCTAGTTATATCAAGATTTTTTTATTCAGCTCACTTTCACTCACGTATATAAATACAGATATAGTAGGTATTACAGCAGCCGGGAGTACACTGCAATGCAACTCCGCTTTATCTGATTGACGATTATTAAATATACCGTTCTTTACGAATCGGATAGTTATGTATAGACAAGTTAAGATTTTCGGGTTAATCAACATCTATTTTTCATTACACATCATACTTTACAATGATTGTTCTACATTTTGATTACGAAAACAGAACTTTTACTCCCCAATGAAATAGAACCCATGTATTTAGGTAGCAAAATGATTTAACTGAGTTTCAACTTTCATAGTTGTAAAATTTAAAATGTTCTTAACGATTGGGATTTCTTTGTTCTGTCGAATTTAAGACAGTTGAATATCTATTTGGATAAAATTAGACATTAAAATATTCATTTGTATCATATTTTAAAACATTTGCACCAAAACTCTACACTAAATGTAAGTAAAAGGGAATATAAATTAATTAAATGCTTCAGCCAATATTGCTTCAATGCATAAAATGACGAAGTCCATCAACTATCCTACTTTCCATTTTAGTAATTTTTGATTAGGTATTTATATTTAATTCAAACAACCATTAGATACTTTATTAATCATCATTGTTTGCAATTTAGCTAATAAAATATTTGCTTTACAATACATTTTAGCATGTACTCCAGTACTCCTTTATTTTACCTTGATTTTACCAATCTCTTTGCAGACCGGAAATTGCAAGCAATTTTTTAGCGAGGAACGCCGTACCTACAAATACTCCGGGTAAAGCACTCCGAATCATAAAATCAGCAATTTCGTATATCAATCAGAGTAAACGGTTGTTTTCTAATAATTTGTAGCAGCAAAACATTCACTTTATTGAGCGTACATGAATATAAACCAAAATGTACCTTAGGTATTGCAATTCCAATTCATCAGTGCTAGAACGTGCACTAAGGGTAAGAAGTTCCGACTGCCCAATCATTTCATTGTATCATGAATCTTTTAGTGAAGATAAAATTGGAACTTTGAGCAGAGCGTTCTCTAGTCTATAATACAAGCGTCCAATTTTCCTTATATCTTCTGCCGCAGTACATTTTGGATGTAATGCGGATCTGATGGCACTTACAATAAAACAAATCATGTACTTACAAATTCAATACAACTCTAGCCACATTCACATCAAAATACGACCCCACCCTTCTGTATTAGTGATACATTCATTCAAAGCTGCATTGTACCTGCATTTTCCCAGACTCTGATACAAGTAAGAACTTTTGTTACATGTAAACACGGTACACTTGACATCCACATATG
The DNA here is from genome assembly GCA_034694085.1 of Pogonognathellus longicornis. Lineage (NCBI taxonomy): Eukaryota > Metazoa > Arthropoda > Collembola > Entomobryomorpha > Tomoceridae > Pogonognathellus > Pogonognathellus longicornis. The sequence goes on from JAQFYB010000388.1 coordinate 41,993, forward strand.
GATATGACATCAATGGAACCATTTTCAGTTGGATCGACTACTGACACCGTTATGGTGATCCCAAATCTGTATTATAGTAAATCTTCAGTCATTCATAATATATGTTTTGTAAATACACCTTGACTTAAACATTGAATTCCTACCCTGTACAAAATGAATGAATGGATTGCACTTTGCAAAAGTGTATCATTCACATTTGCACACCTTCTTTTTACATTGCACTCATGTCGGCAACCTTTTCAACAATGAGAGTCGGGTCAACAGGTCAAATAAATTAAATGACTTTCATTAAACTTGAAAACAGTTAGCAGAGACAAGTACACATTCCATGCTATATAGTCTAGTTGCAATAATACATTTACAAATTGAGACTTAATTGTATGTTATTTTATATTGATTTGTATGTTTTTTGGTATTTTAGTTAGCATGCTAGTAACCAGTTAACATAGTACATACTACATACTAACTGTATATTTCCAACATAATTATATAGTAATTACCTTTTCTGTTTATCAGTTAATGTATAAAAAATGTCACATTTTGATCTATTTTATTGATAGTTGAGAAAATATTTAATGTCAAAACTTTAAATAAAGAGCAATAAAGTTTGTAAAATTATTTTCATTAATAATATTTCCAAAATATTTTTATTGTACATACTAGGTATATATTTAATGAGAATGTAAAAAGTTGTCACTGTAACAGAGAGCATTGATGATAATTATATCTCAATATTATAGACTTAATCATCTTACACAAGACACAACATGCATGCTGCTAATGTGCTTGTCATTCTAAACTGTAAAAGTAATGTAATTTATATAACTCTTTCCACATATGCATAAGACATACTAAACCTGGTTGAAAATCTCATTGCAGGAGTAAATGTAAAAACGTCCGTTGCGTTTCTCCTGATTAATATTATTATCAGACTCCGTTTCAATTTCGAATCTCTTTTCGTCCATTGTGTTATTGTGTTCAACAAATTGCTTACCGTTGTTGGTTTAGACCAAACTAATCTGTTATACATATACATACATGTACAGCAAAGATTTTACAATTCCTTGTTATATCCTGTAGTTAACCTCTTATATAGCATTGTAATTGTAATAGTAATCTTCACTCTTTGCACGCAGTTCATTTTGCAATGCAATTAGAATTACGCTGATGCTCCTCTCACATTACACTTTGCTTCCACTCCACCGAACACAATACATTGTGTGCTAAATTTACCTGCATTCAATAACGGAAGAATAAATACAATGAGTATTCGACTACATACTGCTTGGTACGAGGTAATACAATTCCATTCTAGATTCAACTACTAACACAGTATACTATTTATATGTAGATGAACCGACGAATCTCTTCTACTTAATGGCAATTGTACTCAGCAGCTCTAACATGTCATATCGTGAATCATACCGCTCTGTTTTGTATTCCATTTCCATCCCATCACATTATTACATCCCGTCGAACATATCAATTTCCATAAATTAGCATCTTCAATCTGTATCATCATTCTATAACATCTCATTGTCCTCCTCATTCTTGCAGATTATCGTCTCTTTTCGTGTATGTCCAACACTCGTCGATCCCAGTCAAGTCCCACTTGTTTAGTATTAAGTGTCTCTCTCTCTTCATCCTACGCATTGGGCAAATTCACTCTCTCATTCATACGCTTCGCCACATACACATCACCATAATATTATTGTCATGTAAAATGTCATTCCGAACTCGAATGTCCAACAAACTCTGCAATTGTAATTGTCCACTCTGTTCTTCATTATGTACTACAACGTATTTGTCCTCCACTTGTACTCTGTAAAATATACCTATAGCCACAAATGTACATAATTCGCCAATACTACAAGCCAGTAATTACCTGCAGACTCAAGTCCGCATTCTCCCCTCTATATACATAACACACATACTTTTCCAAAGCACAATGCACTTTAATGCATTCTCTCTCTTTCCGTTTTTAAATGGACTTTCTGTGTTTCTTCTTCCTGTTATAGATTTATCTGCCTATCTTTCACTTACGTTACCTAGAGTTTTTATAATTGCATTGTTACAGTACCTACCATAACACTACAACGCAATAATCTCTAAAGTTGTACAATACGAATAATACGATGGTTTCAGTTTAAACCGGTATAAAAAGCTATTAAGTCACATTTGTATTATATTTAATATCTTTCTGATGAAACTCATTTAAATGCGTAATAAATAACACTTTTACATTCTTACAACTTTTCCCTACTACTTACGTACACTACGAAGTATCACGTAGCAGCAATTATATTTATATTATTGCACTAATATATTATGTGCAATAAATAAGGAACTTGGTTGAAAACGGAGTGTTACTTTAATTAATTGCAAAAGTTATATTTATGGTCAATGTATCTAAATAAACCAGTAATGCCGTGTGAAAATAATGTATTCAACAATTATGGATATGAAAGTGACACAAAGTTATCGATCAGTCAGTGCAGAGGAAATAAATTATAGTATACCTAAGAGAAGAAGAAGAAGAAATCTATCGATTGGTTCTCATGTCATCTCTTTTAGGAGTACCTTCCTTAGCTATACACTTAATGTTAGTTATTCGTGAGTATTTAGGTTAAGAAATTCTGTAGTATAGCTATCATGTCAAAGCAATTCAAATTCCCTATTTATTTTGACAAAGGGAAAGGCAAAGGCAACGACTAGTATTAAAAATACGTTTGAATACAAACTCAAGTCAGGATGAGCACGTAGCATTGGTTCGTGCACGTTGTATTATATTTTCATGTGCTTTGGCATGTGCAATGCATTGTAATATTCAATACTTCAACTCTTCAAGGGAAATGTAAATGAAAGGAGACGAAGAAGATACCAGGCCAAGAGAATACCAGACAGGTGTTACTTATTATTATTTGCCAAAGGTTTTAGCTAAGATTAGTAATACAGGGATTAGCAGATAACATATTATTATTAATACACTACATACATACATGTACTTATATATACAACACATAATCTCCCTTTATCTTTGCCTACAACATTTTTCACATATTATTAATTACCCTTACCTTAACAGTCTCCATGTATTTTATGACTGTAACACAATGTGAAACGCAGTCCAAAAGTATGTATACCTATATATACACCTATGTAAACTATGTCGTCCTAAGTATTAGTATTCGTAGTACCTAGTAAGATGTAAACGTATAGTTACGTATACGGGCAATTTATATAGATTTTGTTTTTGTCTTTGACTTTGAGAGTTGAACTCTGATGATGGAATGGATGGTCGCCAATAACCATGTATTAGGTATACTACACTACATATAATACTCATTTGGGCATGCAGCACTAAAACGGACTGTCCATACCTATCCTTTCATTTAGAGAGTCATTCTTTCATTATTATTACAACTATAGCATGCTATAAAGAATCATGTCTATGGGTAGTTTGTGCCTTATACTTGTACAACTTGTACCTGTGCTAATACTCGTTGCACATTGAAAGCTAAGTTTAAAGCTTTTTCAAATCCGCGTGTCTAGCGATTAAGTTGCTTACTTGGCTTGGCATCACTTGACTTGACTATGAACTGTTTTGGGGTCACGAGGAAATGAAAGAAAACGGTGATCACCCATTAGCCTATGGCTGTCTAACTATTTATAGAAGAATCTGAATCTTTTCCATTTCATTCTTACTCTCTCCGAGCCACTATGGTCAACTTGAATCATATCATGCACATACATTGCTAGAACTTTAAAATCTTTATAGAGCATTGCCTTCTAGTAACAATTTACCTTATAATATTAGTAGTTAGAGTTAGTCTTTCTGAATTCCTGAAATCAATATACTAAAAATTCAATACTTTGAACATATTTGACCTAATATATTTATACTATTTAAAATTCATCAAACTCTAATATTGTAAGTTGACTTTGTAACTATTCTTCACTGTATTAAACAACAGTATTGCATTAAAATTTGTTGTCAAGAAAGACTGGGAGTACCTATAAATGAAAAATATCTGCACTCGCACTCAGATTTAAATGTAATGCCTTTAACATTTAATACATAGAGAATGAAGCCAAAAGGGGATACTCATTGTTCATAAGTTGCATTTGCTCACACACACACGTGTTTTGAGTTTTTATATTAGTGCCAGCCCATTTATAGAAGTTATGTTACGCAGTAGGAATAAATATAGGAGGAAATCAATACTATGTAACAGTTACTGCAGTAGTGTGGCCTTTACTTTTTACGACGGAGTTTTTCTTTGAGTTGTTTTTGTTGTGTTTATAGTGAAGTGATGGTGTAGAGTGAGATAGGGATGGATGATGTTATGTTGAATCGACTATTGCAAAAGCCATGACAGGACAAGCCCCGGTATATTCTCTTAAGGATAGAAAGCAATTTTAGCAACTCATCTTGCTTTCAAAGGAAAAATTTCATTGGTTATTGTTAGGTAGTATACAATATATTATTATAGTTTGGTAGTAAGTAGTCTGCGATGTTTCTTACAATTGCAGAGTGCTCTAAGTTGAGTGCAAGTGTGTATTACTATAAGTATAAGATAGTTTGGAGAAGAGAGACTCACACTAATGGCATGCGAAGAAATAAATGAAATGAATAATGTGTGCCAAGCCAACGGCCTACAGACATCATTAGCCAAACACCAAACAACACACAAAGATTCTGAAGAGGGAACACACTTCCCATTCCGATATGGTAGCAACACGTAAATCCAAGACAATATAACATACTCTGTCAAAATTATCATTTCTATTGTCCAGTTCAACACTTAACTTGTTTACGCATACCTACGTATTTACAATACACTTATTCGTACTCGTATCTTAAACCAAGTATGTATGTAATATACGGCTTGAAAAATTATGCTCTCTCTGCTTCTATCTGTACCACTGTAGCATATTATATTATGCAGTGTGAGTATGTGTATGTATGTAGAATTCAGATTCTGTACACCATCATTAGCACAAAAATAACGGGATTTGCTACATAGTAACAATTACAGATTCAATGCAACTTTTTAATTTTGAGTTATTACTTATATGAAATTGATTTTTATTGTACTATTTGTACTTCCACTTCCAACACACTCACTTTAATGCACTACTCACTGACTATCTTGCTGTAACATTTTATTTTTATTGGAGAACTATCTATTTGTAATGTAATGAATGAGCATACTTTATGTTACCGGTACTAGTACGATTTCTGCACTAAACTAATTAATAAATGAGTTCATATACGCTAACATGTAACAATGAATGCCCCCGTTTTATGACATCTGAATATTTAATATTTAATTATTATACAAATACATTAGGCATATCAATATTTTATGGCGTTATTACATGCATGCGTCAGCCTTGCATACAACATACCGGTATTATTCTCTGAAAACGTAAATAATAGAGACATTTCATTTGCATTCAAGATGAACGAGAGGTTGCTTCAATCTTATAATAATACAGATATCTGTAAAAGTAGAATGTTATAGGATGTAGGCGTTGTTGCTGAAATGTTTGTGTATTTAGTATGTGCAGGTAAATGTACACCGACCAAAGTTGTATTGTGTATGTGGAGTTAAAAAGGAAAAGTGCAATTAAGACATATGCTTCTAGGCTTCTAGAAGCAAGAATTAATGCGCTAAGATAAGTTCATTTCTTAAGAGATTGAGATCGAGAGGAGCGAAGTGGAAGTGGAAGGGTTTACATTCATAAGCAAGCAAATTCAAATGGTTATCGTATGCAGGCACGAAATCTACTTTGTGAAATGAGATATTATCTCAAAAAGATCTCAGATGGAAATCGCCACTGCGACTGTTGCATTACTTTTATATACCTATGTAGTGCATAGGTTTGTATGCATGCTAAAAAGGTGTGTAATATTCCAAGTACAAGTGTGTTTTCTACACTTGCCTCTTGAGAACTCCACAGATTCAACAGGTTGACATTTTAATCATATGTAGCACATAATGAGTATAATACACCTATGATATATATTAATGCAAACCAATCATTGGGTTTGGTGGAGACAGTGGAGAGTGTAAAGTAACATAGTACACACATTAAAACAAATATGGATTTCCTATAAGAATTCGAATCGTAGTATACCTAACTATTGTTTATACAATTGTGAGTAGTTGAATATTGAGGGTTCTTGGGATTGATGTCATGTCATAACATTGTAAATATGTCAGCAAAGTACTTAGGCTATTAGATTTTCGTGAAGTTGAGGTTGAGAATTGAGTCTAAAAGTTGAGTTGTTTGTAGATTTTCATGTCTAAGCTCCATAGGTATTTAGGGCTAACAATAATGTAGGATTTAAATAAAGCTTGAGATTTAGCTTGCTGTAAATACATTGCCTAGTATTTACACAGTTAAGACGCTTTCGGCAATCCAAAGGATTCCTTTTTGGAGTTTCGTTAACAGTATTCATGAAAGTGCTTGGTTATAGCTGATCAACGAGCTAATGTAATGTACATATTTATTTAGCTTGTTCGATAGCTTATTGGGGTAAGTATTAAAAATAATGAACCAAACTTTTGAAACTCTGTATGTTGTGAGATATATTAGTAGGAGGATTGAAAGAGGAAGAGATGGAGTACCACGTTATGGAGTATGGTAGACATTAATTAGTTCAACCATTTAAATGAAGGTAAGGTAAATGTAATTTCCCCACTAATCGTGATTGCCTGTATTGATAAAACCGGTAAAATAATGTTACTTGCTTTACAAAGTAATTAAATCAATCGTCATAAATGAAATTATGCAAGTGATCTTTCATAAAGTTGAGACTTCTTAGTTAATATTATTATAATTGTATTTCCTACCAGTAGGTATAGATGGAATAATGGGATCGCTGCTATTATTGTTTGCTAACTTGTTCTGTAAATGATTTATCTATGTACATTCGAACTACGCTGCTATTACACTGCATGTCAAGAAATGACTAATTGTTGATTTAAATATCATTTTTAATATGTCATGATCTTTATAGACAAGTATGTAAAACATTTTGCTGAAAAGGCGGTTCCTGTTTTGAACTGTGTAATTAAAATGAATTCAGTAGTTAACAACAATTTTGAAGACTGGGCAGTTAATTGATTTCATAATAAGTAATTGTATTGTATAGATCAACTAATTTTCAACCAATTACTATATCTCCAAAGATGAATATTTTTAATAGTCCTAATATGTCATTCATATCTCTTTATTTCTCAATGCTACTTATCTTGAGTGAATTGAATATGAGAGCACCAGATAAACACTCACATTCAAATGCTATAAGTATTTTACGTTGTGTAAAATACAATTCTGTAAATTGTATTGGTAAGATGGTATTGGTAAGAAAATGTCATAAGAAAACATACAAGTTAATATTATATTGTCTGTATATTATAGTGTTTTGGATATCTCTTACTTATACTTGCATCATGTAAGTTGTTAGTTTCATTGTTGCACCATTGCCTAAGATAACAAATATTAAATTGATTGTACATTTATAGTGTATTCATGCACAGCAATTTTGATATGAATATAAAATTGTTGCCTACTTGTGCACTCTAAACACACTATTACAACTAACATATATATAGACAATGATTCAGTAACAGCCCAATTTAAATAGCGGGGTAGTAGGTATTAAACATAATCGATTGGATCATCTCGTTCAATCACAATTCAATTCACTAATTCCTCCGCATAAACTTTCACTTTTTATAGAAACAATTAGAATTTTCATCAATTGTATATACAGCTATAGTTATAGTAAATTATGATATACCACCAAAGTGGTAGATTTTAACAAACTATTTATTTGCATTTCGTTGTGTTTTTAAACTTTTATCGACAATTAATTATGAATTGACAATCACAAATTGTAAAAGTCCTTTACAACCCTGCTTTGAAATTGTAATTTCGGAAAACTTTTCTATTGCAGTTGCAATAGGAAATTGAAGCAGTTTATTTTATATTATTTTTAACCCAAAACACGAAACTTTTGTATCTAATCTACATGTAATTGTGAGAAAAAATTTTGTAGCAATAATAATATTAATAGACCTGTCAATACTCAAATATGTCAATTGCTTTCAACATTTTAAGACTCCCAATTTGGTCTGTTGGTAAATCTAAATCGACTAGTCAGATTGTACTTAAATGCATTTGTGCGATTTGACTTTGTGTGATCAAATTTTTCGATAAAATAATTGTCTTTTATTCCCTCCCTCTCTTGCGAGATGATTTCCACTCTATATTTTTTAATACCCTATGTTGTATGATAGGATAGAGTTCCCAGTGGACTCAGTGGAGTGCACTTATTATTGGTACAAGAGCATTAAACAAACTGTGGCAGATTGAAATGTATTTACGATAGCGTATCATAAGACAGCTTGTAAATTGAAAAAAGCTTTTACATTGAGTGTTCAATCTTTTATAAATGTGACAGTTGTGCAGGAGTGTTATATTATGACACAAATGTTCATATAATAGCAATGAAGCATGTTTTTGGACACTGACGAGAGTAATCTGCGAGTGCTACCTGACAACCAGTAGTTAAATTACAAAACGACTGTTGGGCGAATTAATTAAGATGAATAGACAAATCATAGCATTTACCATGTTGTTAACATTATAACACTTTAAGTGCTTCCTTTGTCTAGTATAGGAACTGCAGAATATGAATTTCATGAAGTATGTATGAGTGTACCCCCACAGTACCTACGGTAGTTTGCAATAAATATATCTAGGTAGGTTCATGAACATAAAAGTGCAATATCAGAATCCATAGACAGTTCAAGAAATTATTTGTTAACAAGAGTATACCATTACACAGGGAAGGGCCAACGAAACTGCACAAATCTAAACTCACGAAGAATTCAATGCCCTAGTTATTTACTTACTCATTTCGCTCTTCTGATTTATTGCTACTACGACTACTACCTACACTACATAATATAATTATTATTCTATCTTTTGTACAACTAAGCAACAATACGAAAAGTCATCGATTGATCGATAAACGCAGCAGAGCCATCAACGATATTCCTTGTAGGTATATTATTATTGTTATTATTACATCCTACTTATCCTAATGTACATTGTACTACAACTTGAAGTCTGCAAGAGCTGGGGCTGTTGCAATTTGTACTCTTATGTCATCATAACTAACCTAATGGTGAAAAAATTCGTTTGAAAACAATACCGATGCATACCTACTCAAAGAATATTATAGCACTTCCACCAGCTTTTGATCTCAGCGTGTCTTCCATTGGTACTAGGAGCTTATTTGTTTAGCTGTTAGTATCTGTACGTTATACGTACAATACACATATTATTATTCTATATCTATGTCAAGAAAATTAGAGCTGTGCAAAACTAGTGTTTCTTTTTGGTGCAATACACATACACTAGATTCTAAAGGGGTATAAAACAATAGATATTATGATGACACGATATATTCGATACTTTTCGTTTTGACGAACAGACAAATTGCAACTACCGATATCTACCTATATACTTTATAGTTACACCAGACTGCGAGTAAATAAGTCGAACATTCATGCGTGCATTGAAATGGATTGTGGACAACATGCAGAGATAACATACAGGAAAAACAAAAACTCTCAGATAACGCAGATGGTAAGAAAGAGAGTTCCTAAATTGCATTGGTTAATTTACTCAACCGTTTATGCTAATTTTACTTGCTTTGTACTTTGCGTATGGTCGTGTGCTTCTTTATTGTTTTGTGCATTGAGAAACAAACTGAATAGTAGAATCGTAAGAACTAAAGACTTCTTCCTCAGATAATGAATTTTATGTTGTGCACAAGGATTGACTTGTATTGTACCTATAGCACAAAAATTCATATATACCGTGTTTTTATAGAAAAATTTTGTATATTTTTTCAGGTACAAATTTTTAGTAAGTATAAAATATAATGATGTGATGAATAGATGCAATTTACACAACACATTATAGAGTTACACTAAATCATAATATTTTATTCTTTATACACAGTACATATTTTAACAGCAAGGTTTACTGCATCTTTCATGTCTGCATTACAAATGCATTACAAATGCAACTGCACTTAAGACTTGAATGAAATGAAGATACTGCACTACGTGACGACCAAGACCGAGTTAAGATTTTCCTTTTTTGATATTTTGTTACACGGACAAAAAAGTTGAGAGAGAGAGAGAGTGAGTTTTGCATATAGCGTGTGATGCGGTGATGATGATGATGTTACATCTGAGAATGTTGATTGCTTATGTTTATACCTTTGTAGTGGTAATCATATTTAAAATTCTAAACAAAAAGTGTCCTCTCCATTTCTAGTACATGGTTCACGATGTTATTCGTGTGAACCTTATGATATCGTATTATTAATACACATTGCGGGGTATTATAAACAGCTCATTATGTTGTTACAACACTACATCATTTTCTTATAAATTTATTATTACATTTTAATCAACAAAAAACTTTCAATCGTTCTTTGACGATTGTGTACTATATAGCATTGTTGTTGTGAGTAGACATTTACAAGGTGTATATGACCAGAATAATATTACTGCTACTTAAGTCTGCCGTTAAATACAATAAAGTCTGTCTTGACCTGAATACATTTCGTCTCAGCTGCAAATATATGGTAGTATAAACCCTTGTTAAGACCAGGTCAAGGTTGAACCAGCGTATCCTCTCCATTTACTTACAAAGTAATTTAGCCCATTATTATTCAATCTTTTGTTGTAGGGACATTATAAAATTTCTTTTGTACCTAATTTATCAATTTACCTACTTGAATACATGCAGCATGCATTACATTGTTGTAACAATAATTACAATTATATATACCTATGTGTATTTATGAGTGTAAGAGTGTGAAATTAAGTGTATATTTCTTTTCATTCGTCATAAGAGCAGAATAATAACATTACTTGCTAAAAAAGCACATCTTTATTTTTGTCTCTCATCGACTGTCAAAATTAATGCACCTTTGTATTGTAAGTGTACATTTGTTCGCTCACCTCAATTCATTCAGTGTCTTCAAACAAAGGAAATATGCAATTTCCACTGCATTGCACTCCCATCCCCATCCGGATGCGAAAAGTAGCCAAAATGTTACAACAATACAACTGAAATGGAAATTGACTAAGAAACAATTCATGCCATGTCTGTGCAGTGTGCATAACGTGTACATTGACTACATTGCTTATACATACATAATAGCGCATCTTAACTTTGACTTTTATTACGTTTGAACATTAGTGTGAGTATGGCGTGATGTTTCGTCTTTTGCAAACAATTTATTGTTTTACAACTGTGGCACACGTTCTACTCATCTCACTTTTGTTTTCTATGTAAGCTCATTAACGCCAGACAGGTCAGGTGAAGTCATACACACAACACAATCCAGATATTGATAGCTTTATTAATGCCAGTCAGTGAAAATGAAATCTCACATCATGCAATCAGTTATTTTCCATTCGAGTCTCTTCAACTGACTTCACACGCGTTACAAGGAAATAATCAGTCAAAAATTAAAACTGGATAGGAAATTAATTGAAAAAACGCAGGTCAGTTGGAAAATCGATTAATTTCTAATCAGGTTTGTTCCTTGGTAGTCTTCCGTCTGATCCTAGCACACCTGTCTATACAAAATTGCTATGCGTATCACATTATACATCAAAATACCTTCGCAAAAAATCATTACATGGTAATAATCGTACAAGCAACTCATTAATATTTATAAATTGCCTTTGCTCACTCTAAATAGTACTACATGTAGGCAAATAATTCCTCGGATGAGCACTTGATTCGCTCTACTTTGATTGCTTGCTTGTGGGTCGGTGGGTTATCTTGACATTCCAGTCTTGACAGACACTAATTCAATTCAAAGTTAACGAAACGGAAAACATGCAAATGAAAGCATAATCATAAAATATAATAAAAAGCAAATACCAAACAACCCACTAGTCACAAATTCACAATACCTAACTATAGCAAACCAGGTAAAATTGGAAAGTTGTCAAGTGCAAAAGTACACATGTTAGTAAATATTTAATGCACGCAGCTTAATGGCTTACTTCTAGAGTTAGTGATGCCAACTGCCGACACTCTAAAACTGCAATTAACCAAAGTCCAGCTAAAGCTACCTTTAATATTATTATAATGATTAGTGTTCCTAAATGATTTCTTCAACTACCCAATAGTAACTTGTGGGAGTAATAATTATTCTATTTTAAATAATACGAACTATAATTTGCCATTTATTGCTCATTCACCAGGACAAAAGATTTTTGCATGGTTAGTATATTTTTCCAAAGGTATTTTACAATTAGGATTTTGCAGCCTCGTAATCTGAAATATTTATTATCATAAAATAATTTTCTCTTGTAATAATAAATATAAATTAGTGCTGAAATTAACCGTGTTTCGTTTTGAAGGGCATTTGTGTTAATAATTCTCCCTATTCTTGTTCGGGAAATATTAATAAACTCTTACAGCTGAAATAATATTTTCATTATAGCGAGACTGCAGGATAATATTAGAATGTCACGGGCAGGGAGGCAGTAGCATGATTTCATCTCTAACAAATGTGTGCGGTGACAATGAATATGAAAAAAATGTATATTGCTGCTTTCCTTTCCCTTTTATATTTCCCTATTGCTCATTCAATTATTCCGATGCAATGCACATATTATTTACACACACAAAAAGGAATGGAACAGTCTATCTACATCAATACATCATCAACATCATCCTCATCATTATCCTTTATGTATATATAGAAGATATATTTTTGTAGCACACTTATAGTCAGTGTAATATTCATTGAACACTTAATGTGCATTAAATTGCACTGATTTGTTTTAACAAGCAATCCATTGAAGTGTCATGTTCAACGTGCTTAACGTGCTGCATTACCATTACCACTACCAAAACAACTTGCAGAAATACCCAAGAAGCAAAGTCAACATAATTTGTTTACATTACGATTACTTGTCATGTCAATCCATTAATACACACAAAATACTAGTATGCAGGTACTACAACACTCCACATACCTTTATAACGCTCATAAATACATTCCTACATGCAATCATCACATAGGTGCATTATATTTGAAGTACATAGCGTCATAAGTACAGTTAGTACACATAGTATATAATTTAGTGAAGGGAAAAGGGAAACCCGTCAGTACAAATACTAACATAATCAAGAATTCAATTTGCTTAATATTATGCTTCTTGCAATGTTATAGGAAATTCTGATGTTGCAATGTGTACCTATATAGGTACCTATGTCACATATGTAAATGAAAACAAAAGGAGGATGACTGACAATATAATATTCATGGAAATCCAATACGTACACAATTACACAGAAAAGTATTGTAATGCAATGTCGTACGACATTACAACGTTTACAGATCATCTTTATATTCGATTGAACATCACAAAGGATGTTATTACTAGGTCAACTTAGTGTTTGTGTGTATGTGCCAACAACTTGTATAGGAAGAACGTATAGTGAATATTCAATAACAATAGAATTCTTTTAATTTTGCATAATTACTTATTTTATTAGCGCGGGTTGGCTACAGACCATGTTGGTTAGTATGCATCATCATAATAAATATGCACATAGTACCCTACTTACCTTAAAAATACATATAGACATAGCAATACTAACAATTAGGTTTGCGAAGATCATTATTATTATTATACGTTCATTGGCAATCTTTATTAGCATACTGTACCTACATACTGTATCCTACCTGTAAAGATAAAGCTCGTCTTTATAGATATCCTTTTGCATTTTGTTTTCACTATTAGAATTGGTACATGTATACATAAAGAATTTTAGATGTATAGTTATAGGTACTTGCTATACATTTTTGTGCAGGGTATGGCGTATACCTACCAATACCAAGTAGTTGTTGCTAAGTAGTATAGTAGTAGAAGTAGAAGCGTTAAGTTTTTGTTGACTTGTCGCTTTCAGTGATTAACATTACGTTATATGATGAAACGACCTGACAAGACAAGAAGACAAGACAGCACTGCACGAAATAGATATACGGATTATTGTAGACACACGCATCATGAATCGCTCATCTTTACGACTAGGAGACGGAGATACCTAGATAGGAAATCTTGCGGAGAAAAGTTTCTATTGTAGTAATGTGAGATTAGCAGTTAATTTAATTCAATGTTGGTCAAAGCGTCAAACGTTTATGTGGTGATGGTAAAAAATTGATACGTTGATTAAAGATGAGAGAGAGGATAAGGGATCTCTGCGTAATTTCAATTTCCAATACGATGTGAAATACTATAAATTAATTTTCCACGACAAGGTTTCATAAAGAAAAGAAAATGCTAATGAATTTGATCCATACAGTTAGTAAGATTCCAATTTGTTCTCCTTGTAATAAAATTCCTTCCTTAATCCTTTTACAATTTCTACCTGTAGTTATATTTGTAATAAAATAACTTATGGCAAGTAAGAATTATTTAGATTGCGTTCATATAACTATGGCTTAAATTTTTAAGCGAATGCTACACCAGCATGTAATGAGTGAAACAATTTTAATAGTTACAAAAGAGAAAAATTACAGGAGAGTATTAAAATTAAAAATCAGCAGGATCGCATCTTTTTGGCTTGTACACTGAAGCTGCTGTTTTAAGACGCTACGCTTTATGAATATGTATAATATCAATTGAGCGTAACGCTGCTGTCTGATACTAGTACAAGATTGCAAGCGTTTGTGTTTGTGGTGTATCATTATCATTCGAATTTACGACTACCTACATGGATCTTCAAGAATAACTACAGTAGTTATCTTTGGATGTCTTGACTTGCCATTACCTTATCTCAGTTTGCAATCGGAATTCTTAATCAGGTGTATAGTATTATTATTAAAACATTAAAATATGATATATAATAAATATTGTATATACAAATAAGTATATACCTTTACTTATCGTTAGTAATATCGAAAGGACACTGCATTGCTGTGTGAATATTAAAAGTTGAAGCAAACCACGCCTGTTTGAATTCCGCATCCTTTTATTTGCATCCTTTTCAGGCAGAGACAACAGAACAGATGAACTCAAACCAGACAGTTACAAACAAACCCAAGTAGGTCTGCTATGTCTAGCTGAGTATTAGTGACTAGTAGGTGTATTATTATTATTTCTGTTTCTCCTAGTATACAGGGCTAAGGCTTAAGCAAATACTAAATAGGTATGTGCATGGGTATGCCTACTTATAAATTTCTTTTGCAGGTTGTATTGTAGACATTCTTATTATTCTTATAGTTATGTTGGGCATTCATTACTAATTTATTTGT